>JARQOD010004312.1:0-56012 GCA_033576555.1 Oophaga sylvatica | reverse complement strand
CAGAATGGCCAAGAAAAAGTCATCGCATATGCCAGCAGAAAACTCAGGCCAACTGAAAGGAATCCGGAAAATTATAGCAGTTTCAAGCTGGAGTTTCTGGCGCTGGTCTGGGCCATTACTGAAAGATTTAAGCATTATCTGGCCTCCAATCGGTTCACTGCGTTTACAGATAACAACCCCTTAACGCACCTGGAAACCGCCAAGCTGGGTGCCATGGAGCAGCGATGGATGGCTCGGTTGTCCAATTACCAGTTTACTATCAAGTACCGGGCAGGTCGAAAGAATGCTAATGCTGACGCATTGTCTCGAATGCCGCATGACTCTGATACGGAAGAAGAATCGGACGACCTGGAAGAAATTGAGCTACCTGCGTTCCATCGAAATGGGGTAGTCCACGAGCATTGAGTCAACAGAAAGCAGTATGGTGCAACATTAAATCCTTTACCCCATCACAGCTGGAAAGAGACTCAGGACAGTGATCCAGTGGTCAGCCGCATCAAGGAATTGTTAAGACAGGAAGGTTCCTCTTTGGAAAAGGATGCACCTATGTCAGCCAAGCTCCTGTGGAACGAGAAAAGCAGGTTGTTCCTATACCGTGAGAAGTTGTGCAGGAGATACGTCAACCCCAGAACCCATGAGATGGTCTGGCAAATCGTGGTCCCCAAGGCAGACGTCCCAATGGTGTTGGAAGCATACCACGATCAAGCAGGACACTTTGGCTGGAGAAAGCTGGAGACCCTGTTGAGATGCCGGTTCTACTGGGTAGGGATGCGCAGCTCCATTGAGAGGTGGTGTCGGAACTGTGGACCCTGTGGTCTCAGAAGGAAGGACTACGGTAGTCAGAAGGCACCCCTGCAACCTATCCGGACGACTCGCCCCCTGGAGATTGTGGCCCTGGACCACGTCAAACTGTCGCCAAGTAGATCTGGATACTCATACGCCCTGACCATGGTGGACCATTACTCCAGATTTCTGGTGGTTGTTCCAGTTAAGGATCAGACCGCAGTGACGGCCGCGAAAACCTTTCAAGCAAGCTTCTGCAGACCGCATGGGTATCCGGAGCAAGTATTAACCGATCAAGGACCTGCTTTCGAAGCTGATTTATTCAAGGAATTCTGTCACATGTACGGGTGCAAGAAAATTAGAACAACGCCATACCACCCTCAAACCAACGGTCTTTGCGAAAAAATGAACCATATTGTCCTTGACTTGTTGAGATCCATACCGTTGGAAGACAGAAATCGATGGCCGGACTTACTACCTGATTTGGTTGACTTGTATAACCATATACCTGTAAGTTCTACTAACTGCACTCCAGCCTATCTTATGAGAGCAAGGCCCGGAAGACTACCAATGGATTTAGAACTTGGAGTGGTAGAACCGGAGGCAGACGACGCCGTTGAAAACTGGGACATCAATCGGCAAGAGCAGTACAGACGAGTGCAAGTCTGTGTAGAAGAAAGTCTCAACAAGGCACGGGAGAAACAGGAAGATATTTACAACAGAAATGCTCCTGCCAAGCCTTTGATGCCTGGAGAGGTGGTATTGAAAAGGAAAAGGAAGATGCACAAATTGGATAACCAGTGGGAGCAAGAACCCTACGTTGTACAAGATTCTAAATATGATAACAGAAAAGTTTGTATCATCAGTAAGGACGGAGGAAGAACAATAACCACTGTGTCCAGAGACCATTTGAAATTGTGTCCAGAACCCTTAAAGCTTTGTGAAAAGAACCCTGTCATCAATCAAGAAGAAGGAAAGGAAGAGGTCATACACACGGATCTGGGAGATTTTCCTGCGGATTGGCCCCGACTGGGAGATGCTGTAATAGTTCCGGTGTTGCAGTTTTATCAGCCACAAGAGGAAGTTCTACCTCCAGTTGTGTCCGTGGTGCCAGTTGAGTCCGTTCAGGAGTTACCCATTCCAGCAACACCTCAACCTACGGAATCTCAAGAAGGATCATCAGAAGCAGCGCCCCATACTATGGGATCCCCTTGTGAAGCTGACTCACACCGCCCAGCCATCAGTACGCTTGCCAGATCCATAGAAAGATTGAGGCAGTTCTATAGTTTGCCGTTACGCAGTGCAGACAGATCACAACTTAATATACCTGAAGCTACTCCACGTAGATCAGAGCGAATCACAAAAGGGAAGATACCCATTCGATACCAGCAGTAATTATAACAAACTAATGTGAATATTGTAAAAAGTATATATATATATGTGTCTTGTAATGGACTGAGAGGCTGAGGACTGTGCCAGCCCAGAACTTATCTTGTAAATAGTTGCACTAAGGTGCCTTATAATGGTTTCACACGAAGCCTTGACTTACCTCTGAACATAAAACCCGTGTGGTGTGGCACTGAGTGAGGTCTGCATTCATATGTCCTGCAGCCCACCCAGGACCCATGTTGAAGGTTTGGTGCGGGTCCTTCACAAGAATCTTGCCGTTTATTATATGAACATGTCTATTTAATATTTTGTATTTTTCTATATTTAATGTTTTGTTTGCAACGTTCAAGAAATCCTTACCTCCCGGATGGGACGAGTTAATGTTAATGTTTAATGCATAAACAAAATTGTCTCTTTGTATTTCACAGCCCGGGAGTGCTATCGTTTACCATGGGGAATGTGTAGCCCTGGTATTTAAGGTACACAATACCAGGAGGATGAGTGGAGAGGTAACGGTTAAGGGCTCTACATGACATCACATATACTTCGGACACACCCAGCAGGGGTGTAGAGGGGTGTGGTTTTGAGCACAAGAGAGTCTTGTAGTGTCTCCTGAGGTGAAGGGAGGGAGAATGAGTGCCTGTCTGGAGCACCAAGATTCCTGTCGATTCAGAGAGACAGTACAGTAGTGGAGGCTAGTACAGGTGAGCCAGTTCACCTTAGCCTAGTCAGTGCTGAGATTGAGAGTTTGAGCAAGTCGAAAGGCACAGTGGAAGGAAATCAGAAGTGCTTTAGGATTGAAGTATCCTGCACATTGTCACCGGTCACTGGAGACCGAAGCATCACTATAGCTTCACGCATAGTGGTAGAAAAACCAGAGGCTTACTGGACCTTAGGTAACAGAAAGCAGCCCTTGAAGTGTCAGTACGTAACAGGGGTCAGGTGGAATAGGAACTTTGAGCTAGGCCAAGCATAGAAGAACCTAGTTTCATCACTGGAAGGCTCCACCACAAAACTGACCGGGCAGTACAGCTTTGAAATAGCTGAAGTTTCAGGAGTGAACTACGCTTTATGCTGGTTGGACTCATCATCATTGGAAAGTAAAGGAGGCCCCTGCCTTGCTCAGCCGTTGCCTCAAAACTCATCCTCCATCAACCCCATCAGCCTCCCTGGGACCTGCCTTACCATCTAACAAGTAAAAGGTATGGAAAGACGCTGACGGTGTGAGACTGAGTTATTTAATTGCATGCCTGCACAACCCCACCATAACCATCGACCTGAGGGAAGAGTCCCACCTGTAGGGGACCCGACATCTAGCTGCCTCTCCATCCCCTCAGAGATCTACAGCAGCGCTGGTACAAATTACCAGAGACTACAGGTGGCGTCACGAACTGTAAATATATCTATCCCCTGTAAATATTCCCCCAACATACGCCAGACCGCCAGGGCCACAGACCGAGCCACCGCTACCTGTGACAAACCCCATAGACTTCCATGGGCTCGGCTCTGAGTACCCCATTGCCCTGGTAACCCACAATTGTGGTGGCGGGTCGACACACATTTCTGTCTCTTGGTGCGCATGAAGGTGTGCATTCAGGAGAGCGCATTTCTGTCTATCGGTGTGCATGAAGGTGTGCATTCAGGAGAGCGCATTTCTGTCTCTTGGTGCGCATGAAGGTGTGCATTCAGGAGAGCGCATTTCTGTCTATCGGTGTGCATGAAGTGTGCATTCAGGAGACGCATTTCTGTCTATTCAGGTGTGCATTCAGGAGCGCATTTCTGTCTATCGGTGTGCATTCAGGAGAGCGCATTTCTGTCTCTTGTGCAAGAAGGTGTGCATTCAGGAGAGCGCATTTCTGTCTACGGTGTGCATGAAGGTGTGCATTCAGGAGAGCGCATTTCTGTCTATCGGTGTGCATGAAGGTGTGCATTCAGGAGAGCGCATTTCTGTCTTGGTGCGCATGAAGGTGTGCATTCAGGAGAGCGCATTTCTGTCTATCGGTGTGCATGAAGGTGTGCATTCATCAGGAGAGCGCATTTCTGTCTATCGGTGTGCATGAAGGTGTGCATTCAGGAGAGCGCATTTCTGTCTATCGGTGTGCATGAAGGTGTGCATTCAGGAGAGCGCATTTCTGTCTCTTGGTGTGCATGAAGGTGTGCATTCAGGAGAGCGCATTTCTGTCTATCGGTGTGCATGAAGGTATGCATTCAGGAGAGCGCATTTCTGTCTATCGGTGTGCATGAAGCTGTGCATTCAGGAGAGCGCATTTCTGTCTCTTGGTGTGCATGAAGGTATGCATTCAGGAGCTCGCATTTCTGTCTCTGGTGAGCATGAAGGTGTGCATTCAGGAGAGCGCATTTCTGTCTATCGGTGTGCATGAAGGTGTGCATTCAGGAGCACGCATTTCTGTCTATCGGTGTGCATTCAGGAGAGCGTATTTCTGTCTTTGATGCGCAAGAAGGTGTGCATTCAGGAGGTCGCATTTCTGCCTCTTGGTGTGCATGAAGGTGTGCATTCAGGAGGTCGCATTTCTGTCTCTTGGTGTGCATGAAGGTGTGCTTTCAGGAGAGCGCATTTCTGTCTCTTGGTGCGTATGAAGGTGTGCATTCAGGAGGTCGCATTTTCTGTCTCTTGGTGTGCATTCAGGAGAGCGCATTTCTGTCTATCGGTGTGCATGAAGCTGTGCATTCAGGAGAGCGCATTTCTGTATATCGGTGTGCATGAAGGTGTGCATTCAGGAGAGCGCATTTCTGTCTATCGGTGTGCATTCAGGAGAGCGCATTTCTGTCTCTTGGTGTGCATGAAGGTGTGCATTCAGGAGAGCGCATTTCTGTCTATCGGTGTGCATGAAGGTATGCATTCAGGAGAGCGCATTTCTGTCTATCGGTGTGCATGAAGCTGTGCATTCAGGAGAGCGCATTATCTGTCTCTTGGTGTGCATGAAGGTGTGCATTCAGGAGAGCGCATTTCTGTCTATCGGTGTGCATGAAGCTGTGCATTCAGGAGAGCGCATTTCTGCTCTTGGTGTGCATGAAGGTGTGCATTCAGGAGCTCGCATTTCTGCCTCTTGGTGTGCATGAAGGTGTGCATTCAGGAGCTCGCATTTCTGTCTCTTGGTGAGCATGAAGGTGTGCATTCAGGAGAGCGCATTTCTGCCTCTTGGTGTGCATGAAGGTGTGCATTCAGGAGCTCGCATTTCTGTCTCTTGGTGAGCATGAAGGTGTGCATTCAGGAGAGCGCATTTCTGTCTATCGGTGTGCATGAAGGTGTGCATTCAGGAGCACGCATTTCTGTCTATCGGTGTGCATTCAGGAGAGCGTATTTCTGTCTCTTGATGCGCAAGAAGGTGTGCATACAGGAGGTCGCATTTCTGCCTCTTGGTGTGCATGAAGGTGTGCATTCAGGAGGTCGCATTTCTGTCTCTTGGTGTGCATGAAGGTGTGCTTTCAGGAGAGCGCATTTCTGTCTCTTGGTGCGTATGAAGGTGTGCATTCAGGAGGTCGCATTTCTGTCTCTTGGTGCGTATGAAGGTGTGCATTCAGGAGAGCGCATTTCTGTCTATCGGTGTGCATGAAGGTGTGCATTCAGGAGAGAGCATTTCTGCCTCTATACATGGCTTTGCTCCCACCCTCCCATCCTAGTATACATGGCTCTGCTCCCCCCTCCCATCCTTGTATGCATGGCTCCGCTGGGCTCCCCCATCATACTTACCCTCCGTCACTGAACTTCCCTGCATCTGTATCCTGGCACGTCAGCTTCTATCCTGTGTGGTGCCGTCATGTGGTACTGCTCATTAAGGTCACGAATATGGACGCCACGCCTATGGGAGTGGAGTCTCGTCCATATTCATGACCTTAATGAGCGGTACTACGTGACCGCTCAGCGCAGGATGAAGCTGCAGCGCCGGGACAGGGATGCAGTGACGGAAGGTGAGTATCGATGACTTCTGGTTCTGGAAGCCGGCGGTTGCAGCTGTCACTACAGTGCTACAGCTTCCGGCTCCCAGTGTGTCCAGCATTCAAAGCCGTGGCTACGCGGACCGACAACAGGACTGCAACGGCCCGCCCGGTCCTGGGCCGCGGACCGGTGGTTGGGGACACCTGGACAATAAGACCTGTCCTCCATTAGTCGCTGCACATTCTGCCGCCATTCTTACCGGATGCCACAATAGGCCCCATTCTAAGGCCCTGTGCACATTTTGCGTTTTTAGATTCATTTCCGCTGCATTTTTCAACGTGCGGAAACGCATCCAACCCGCAGCACAGTGCACTACCAATGTAATTCAATGGGAACCGCATGTCTGCTGTGCACATGCTGCGGAAAAAAACGCGCGGTTTCGCCGCGGTTTATTTTTCCGCAGCATGTCAATTCTTTGTGCGGAACTGCAGCGGTTCGGCGCTCATTGACTTGCATTGATTTGGGCACTTCTAAAAAAGATCTGCGGTTTTGCTGCGGGTGAAACCGCTGCAGTTCGGGGGGAGGGAAGTGTGTGGGCCGAGTGTGGGCGTGTGTAGTGTGCGGCGCTATGTGTGTGGGCAGTCCGTGGGCGTGTATAGTGTGCGGCGCTATGTGTGTGGGTGGTCCGTGGGCGTGTATAGTGTGCGGCGCTATGTGTGTGGGCGGTGCGTGGGCGTGTGTAGTGTGCGGCGCTATGTGTGTGGGCGGTGATTGTGTGCCAGTGTCTGCGTGATCGGTGTGCGGGGCTATGTGCGTGATCGGTGTGCGGGGCTGGGTGCGTGATCGGTGTGTGTGCGGGGCTGTGTGCGTGATCTGTGTATGCAGGCATCGTCGGATGGGACTACAAGTCCTATCCGGCTATGCCTGCTACAGTGACAGTGACTGACACATTAACCAATGATGGGACAGTAGTAGTACCATCATCCGGGTAATGTGCTGAATGTAAAAAAAAAAAAACATACATGACATACAACATATAACATACTCATGACATACAGAACATATAACATACACATGACATATAGAATATATAACATACACATGACATACAACATATAACACACATGACATACAGAACATATAACATACACATGACATATAGAACATATAACATACACATGACATATAACATATAACACACATGACATACAGAACATATAACATACACATGACATATAGAACATATAACATACATGACATACAGAACATATAACATACACATGACATACAGAACATATATACATACACATGACATATAGAACATATAACATACACATGACATACAGAACATAAACACACATGACATACAACATATAACATACACATGACATATAGAACATATAACATACACATGACATACAACATATAACACACATGACATACAGAACATATAACATACACATGACATACAACATTAACACACATGACATGCAGAACATATAACATACACATGACATACAGAACATACAAACATACATGACATACAACATATAACATACAATGACATACAAACATATAACATACACATGACATACAGAACATATAACATACATGACATACAACATATAACATACACATGACATACAGAACATATAACATACATGACATACAACATATAACATACACATGACATACAGAACATATAACATCAATGACATACACAACTACAATGACATACAACACATAACATTGAGACAACTCACCTATTCCCGACGCCATCCATCTGTGTACCGCTCTGCCGCCGGGAGAGAATGACGTCACTACAGTTCATTCTCTCATGGCAATGCTGGGTGAGAAAATTCACACGCAGCATTGCCATAAAGTGAGACTCTGAACTCAGGTAACCTCATTGATGCACTGCTGGAGCCATTGTCTCCTGTCAGTGCATCACTGGGAGGCCCTACAGAGCAGTGGCATCACCTGATGTCACCGTTCTATAGGGAACGTCGTGCACATTCGTTATTAATTGGACTGCGTCGGACAGGGAGTATGAGGTTGTTTTATTTTTTTACGTTTTTTTTTACAGGAGATCGAGGGCGTCGCTTGGATCTGAGAGTATAATAAAGAGTAATGAAAACCGTGTTTCATTAAAATAATTTATTCTTATGCGTGTGTTGTTTTTAACCCTTTATTAATATAAGATTAATAATGGATAGGCGTCTTATTGACGCCTCTCTATTATTAACCAGGCTTAATATCACCTTACAATAGCAAGGTGATATTAACCCCTTATTACCCCATATCCCACCGCTACAGGGGAGTGGGAAGAGAGGGGCTAAGTGCCGGAATTGGCGCATCGTACAGATGCGCCAATTCTGGGGCGGCTGGGTGCTGGTATTTTTAGCCGGGGGGGGGCACCAATATCCATGGCCCCTTCCTAGGCTATGAATATCAGCCCGCAGCTGTCTGCCTAGCCTTTCTGGCTAGAAATTATAGGAGGACCCCACGTCATTTTTTTGGGGGGTCCCCCTATTTTAATAGCCAGTGAAGGCTAGCTGCGGGCTGATATTCATAGCCTGGGAAGATCCATGGGTATTAACCACTTCCCAGGCTAGAAATATTGGCCCCGGCTGTCGGCTTTCCCCCTCTGGCGCAGAAAATTGCGCGGGAGCCCACGCCATTTTTTTTCTTTATTAACTATTGCGTTAAGATTTTGTGTGTGTGTACGCGTGTGTCTTTAACTATTTATGTACCATTTTATCTATCATCTATATATCTTTCTGTCTATTTATATATCTATCTTTCTATATATATATTTCTAACTATTATCCATGTATGTATTTTCTATCTAACTACTGGTATCTATTATCTATCTATGGCCGGTGTCACACTTGCGAGTGTGATGCGAGTAAGTCGCATGACGTTCTCACATCAACACCCGGTACGGCCGCCCGCTCTCGGACCCGAGTGTGCGGCTGCATAGAAATACATGCATAGAAATACATGCAGCCGTACACTCGGGTCCGAGAGCGGGCGGCCGTGCCGGGTGTTGATGTGAGAAAGTCGTGCGACTTACTCGCATCACACTCACAAGTGTGACGCCGGCCTATCTCTATCTGTGTGTGTGTAATGGAGTGTGGGTTGGACAAATGTAAAAGAGGAGGTTCGACAAGAAATGACATCACAAATCTTTTTTTTTTTTTGTCAAACAACAATCTTTATTTAGCTGTCAAACCACATACAAAACCGCATGAGAAAAACCGCGTCAAAACCGCGCAATCGGTTTCTGCCAAGAGGCGGTTTAGGCGCGGAGAAATCCGCAGGCAAATCCGCAATGTGTGCACAGGGCCTAAGTCTGTGCTGCCTGGTGCTACTACGATGATTGACATGTAAGGACGAGAACCAGCAAAGCCAAAGCTTGTCCTCCGCATGCGCCTGGACTCCCTGTTTATTGAGAGAATTCACATCACATGACCGTGTTGACTAATGGTGATGTCATTCATGGTGACAAAATGCCACACTCATAAACTGATGGATTAGTCATGGCAGCTGGGCTCAGGCTATGTGTGCGCCATTAATGTCTTCCTCCATTTCCTCTACAGCTGCTGGAGAAGCTCAGTGACAAACTTGACTACTACTTTCAGAAATTGGGAGACTCCACGTCGCATCTGCTCAGCCGCCGGAGAAGCTAGCTCCGCTCTGTGCTCCTTGGTTTTCCCCTTTATACCTGTGTTTAGTCTTTTTTGTATAATAAAATTTAATATTTTCTATGTTTTTGCGATCACGAGTCTCTGGTTTCTCGGTAATGTGCCGTGTCCTCAGCTTTAGATAATTTACATCAAGTTTATGGCTTATATTAATTAATTAAACGGTAGCAGACTCCACCCCTCCTGCTAAGTCCTGCCCACTTCTTAGAACTGTGTCATAAAGGTGGGTCCAGCTGGCAGAGTGTAAGTAATGGCTCCTTGTAGCTGCTTGCAAGCAGTGAATTGAAACATCCCCCTTCTTGCATGAACACAACTGCCACGATATAAACACGAGTGGCTCGAGGTCCTCGTCCTCACGGTTCTCTTGTGTCCACATGTCATTGGTACAGCTGACCATGTGGTCCTGAGCTGCTGCAGCAACATTAGAGGTGCTGCCATGGTGGGCATGAGCTTTCATCCCTTGAGCTGTTCTTTTTTTAACCCCTTTCTGTCATCAGACGTACTATCCCGTCCTTGTGACCTGGGACTTAATTCCCAGGGACGGAATAGTACGTCCAAGGCGATCAGCTGCGCTCCCGGTGGGAGCGCAGCTGATCGCCACCGGGTGTCAGCTGATTATCACAGCTGTCCATTTTCTGTCCATTTTCTCCTTTTACCCTTGTGAAAATAAAAAAAAGTTTGTAAAAGATCATTTTTGTGACTAAAAAGTTAAATATTAATTTTTTCCTTCCACGTTGCTTCAGCTCCTGTGAAGCACCTGAAGGGTTAATAAACTTCTTGAATGTGGTTTTGAGTACCTTGAGGGGTGCAGTTTTTAGAATGGTGTCACTTTTGGGTATTTTCTGCCATGTAGACCCCCTAAAGTGACTTCAAACGTGAGGTGGTCCCTAAAAAAACGGTTTTGTAAATTTTGTTGTAAAAATGAGAAATCGCTGGTCAAATTTTAACCCTTATAATTTCCTACCAAAAAAAATTTTGTTTTCAAAATTGTGCTGATGTAAAGTAGACATGTGGGAAATGTTATTTCTTAACTATTTTGTGTGACATATTTCTCTGTTTTAAGGGAATAAAAAATAAAAGTGAAAATTGCAAAATTTTAGCCATATTTGCATTTTTTTTAAAAATAACCGCAAGTTATATGGAAGAAATTTTACCACTAACGTGAAGTACAATATGTCACGAGAAAACAATCTCAGAATCGTGAAGATCCGTTGAAGCGTTCCAGAGTTATAACCTCATAAAGAGACAGTGGTCAGAATTGTAAAAATTGGCCCGGTCATTAAAGTGCAAACCACCCTTGGGGGTTAAGGGGTTAAAGGGGTTGTCCAGGACTATGACATTGACGATCTGTCCTTAGAATAGGTCATCCGTGTGAGATCAGTGGGGGGTGCGGCACCTCCGCCTATCAGGTGTTGGCTGGAAATTGTCAGTCCCTGTGCTTCACAGCTCCGCTGACAGACATGCAGTACCCGACCGTTGACACAGCTCCGGTGATGCCGCTGTGCTGTGGGTGTCGGTGACTGAGCAGCTCCGGGCGACACCAGGGAAGAGCTAACAGCCAAGATGGCGGGTGTAACCAGTGCTAAAGATGGCTTTTCAATGTTAACCTCGCAAATTTTGACCTTAATGACCGGGCCAATTTTTACATTTCTGACCACTGTCCCTTTGAGGTTATAGCTCTGGAGCTTCCATGGATCCCGCTGATTCTGAGATTGTTTTTTCGTGATATATTGAACTTAATGATAGTGGTAAAATTTATTTGATATGACTTGTTTTTATTTCTGAAAAAAAACTGAAATTTTGCAAAAAATTTTGAAATTTAGCAATTTTTAAACTTTTAATTTTTGTGCCCATACATCAGTAAAAACCGACCCGAATCATGTTCCCTGGATATTTTCTGACGCTGGGGGACGCTACACACTAATTTCTTAGCGCCATCAAAGTCCTGGACAACCGCTTTAAGGGAAGGTGAGGAGTCGGAGTATCATGGTGTCACCCCCACACTGTGCTCCCTCATCACCGCCCACTGCTGTTACCTTTCTGACTGGAGTTTCCAAGGTGTGTGGAGGCTGCGTCAGTCATCTGTCCCCTAATTACTTGTGGAGGCTCCCGGTGACGCTGCTGACTGACCAGTACCAGGTTCTCACACAGGAGAATGATGAAGAAATACATCAGGATAAGACTTTGCCCACAAACAACCTTGTACGCCCTCAGAGTCCTCCTGAATGGAGAAAGAAAACTGTTGTGAAGAAGAAACGGAGAGTTGTTGTCATGGGCGATTCCCTGTTGAGAGGAACAGAGGCCGCTATCTGCAGACCGGATATAACCTCAAGAGAAATGTGCTGTCTTCCAGGTGCAAAAATTAAAGATGTGTCTGACAGGATATCAGGACTCTTCAGACCTAAAGATGACTACCCATTCCTGCTAATACATGTGGGGACAAATGACACCGCTAGAAACGACCTGGAAACCATCTGCAGTGACTTTTAAAACTTAGGTAAGAAAGTGAAAGAACTGGGAGCGCAGGTGGTCTTCTCTTCCATCCTCCAGTGGATGGCCATGGATCAAGGAGGTGGAATAAGATTCTGCAGGTGAACAACTGGCTACGTCAATGGTGCCGTCAGCAAGGATTTGGATTTCTGGATCACGGAGTGAATTACCTATACGATGGACTACTTGCTAGAGATGGGGTGCACCTTACGAAGACTGGAAAACATGTATTTGGAAGTCGCCTTGCTACACTCATCAGGAGAGCTTTAAACTAGAACAATGTGGGAAGGGAAGCAAAACGCCAGCAAAAGCCATACACTTGACAAATACTATTGAGATTTCTGCTATTAGAAGTGAAGGGGAAGAACAAAGACAAAAAAATGTACATAATAAAAATATTGAAGGAAGAGAAACCAATCACAAACTAAAGTGTTTCTATACGAATGCACAAAGCATGGGCAACAAACAAGGAGAACTGGAACTATTAACGCAGGAGAAGAAATATGATGTCATTGGAATCACTGAAACTTGGTGGGATGATACACATGATTGGAATACAAGGCTAGAAGGATACAACTTATTTGCAAGAAACAGACTTGATAAACGAGGAGGAGGTGTTGCATTGTATGTTAGAAAAGCGTATATCTGCACAGAGATTGACGCTTCAGAGACTGGGAGTTCTGTGGAAACTGTTTGGGTAAGAATACAAGGACAGAACAATGGAAAGGACACCATTGTAGGCATTTACTACAGGCCGCCTGTGCAAGCTGAAGATATGGATGAACTCTTTATGCATCAAATGGCCAAGTTCTCCAAAAAATATGACATAGTGGTCATGGGAGATTTCAACTATCCAGACATTTGTTGGGAATCTCTCTCAGGCAAAACTAACAGGTCCAGGAAATTCTTATCCTCTCTTGCTGACAACTTTATCTTCCAAAAGGTAATGGAGAAAACAAGGGGATCTGCTACCTTGGATCTAATCCTCATAAACAGGGAGGAAATGGTGGAGGAGGTAAGAGTGGCTGGGACTCTAGGAGGTAGTGACCATGCTATTTTAGAATTTTGGATAACAAGAGGAGGAAGACCTGTGAAGACTCAGACGTCAAGGTTAGATTTCAGAAAGGCAGATTTTAAGGAACTCAGAAAGAGAATTGGAGGGATCCAATGGCTGGATATCCTTAAGGACAAAAATGTCCAGGAAGGATGGAAAATCTTGAAAAATGAGATTCTCAAAGCACAATCGTTAACAATTCCGAAAAGAGGGAAGAATGGGAAGCATTTAAGGAAACCAGGATGGATGAACATAGAACTTAAACACATGCTAAAAAGGAAGAAAGAAATGTTTATCAAATGGAAAGAGGGAGACATATCTAAAGAAGAATATAATGCCGTCTGCAGAACCTGCAGGGCACAAATCAGATTATCTAAAGCTGACAATGAATTAAGGCTTGCAAGTGACGTCAAAAGCAACAAAAAAGGATTTTGGGGATACGTCAAAAGTAAAAGAAAAGTCAAAGATGCTATAGGATTTTTACAGGATGAAAATGATGAAATGGTAAGAAAGGATGTTGAGAAGGCTGAACTTTTAAATTCCTATTTTGCATCTGTTTTCTCTCAGAAAGGAAATGTAACATCAACTGATCTTCACAGTCCTATTAAAGGAATAGAAGAATCCAGGATATCTATAAACAGAAAGACAGTGAGGAAACACTTAGCTAACATAAATGAATTCAAGTCTCCAGGTCCAGATGAATTACACCCCAGGGTACTGAAGGAGATAGCAGAAGAAATTCTTGAACCACTGTCCATAATCTTTGAAAATTCTTGGAGAACAGGAGAAGTCCCAGAAGACTGGAGAAGAGCAAATGTTGTTCCTATCTTCAAAAAGGGGAAGAAGGTGGACCCAGGGAACTACAGGCCGGTGAGTCTGACTTCTATACCAGGAAAGATCTTTGAACAAATTATTAAAGAACATGTATGCAAGTACCTGGATAAGAATGAAGTGATTAAACAGAGTCAGCATGGGTTTGTAACTAATAAGTCATGTCAGACTAACTTAATTTCCTTCTATGACAGAATCACTGACTGGGTGGATCAGGGAAATGCTGTAGATATAGTATATCTTGACTTCAGCAAAGCATTTGACAAAGTATCTCACACAATCCTTATTGAAAAAATGACTAAGTATGGAATGGACAAGGCAACTGTTAGGTGGATTCATAACTGGCTTAGTGATCGGACCCAAAGAGTGGTTGTAAATGGCTGCACATCCAGTTGGAAGAATGTCTCAAGTGGGGTACCACAAGGCTCTGTTTTGGGCCCTGTATTGTTCAACATCTTTATCAATGATTTAGATGAAGGAATTGAGGGTAAACTGATCAAATTTGCTGATGACACAAAGCTAGGAGGGGTAGCTAATACTAGAGAAGAGAGAGAGAGGATTCAAAAAGATATACATAAACTGGAGCAGTGGGCAGCAACTAACAGAATGGATTTTAACAGGGAAAAATGCAAAGTACTACATCTGGGCAATAAAAATGAAAAAAGCATATACAAAATGGGAGGAATAGGGCTAAGTAACAGCACATGTGAAAAAGACTTGGGTATACTAATTGATCACAGACTTAACATGAGTCAACAGTGTGATGCAGCAGCAAAAAAGGCAAATGCAATTCTAGGATGTATCAACAGAAGCATACAGTCTAGATCACGTGAGGTCATTATTGCCCTCTACTCCTCTTTGGTCAGACCTCATCTGGAATACTGTGTCCAGTTTTGGGCACCACATTTTAAAAAAGACATCAACAAACTGGAGCAAGTTCAGAGAAGAGCCACCAGAATGGTGACCGGTCTGCAAACCATGTCCTATGAGGAACGGTTGCAGGATTTGGGAATGTTTAGCTTGCAAAAAAGAAGACTGAGAGGAGACTTAATAGCTGTCTACAAATATCTCAAGGGCTGTCACATTGTAGAAGGATCATCTTTATTCTCATTTGCACAAGGAAAGACTAGAAGCAATGGGATGAAACTGAATGGGAGGAGACACAGATTAGATATTAGAAAAAACTTTTTGACAGTTAGGGTGATCAATGAGTGGAACAGGCTGCCACAAGAGGTGGTGAGTTCTCCTTCAATGGAAGTCTTCAAACAGAGGCTGGATAGACATCTGTCTGGGATGATTTAGAGAATCCTGCTTTGAGCAGGGGGTTGGACCAGAAGGCCCAGGAGGTCCCTTCCAACTCTACCATTCTATGATTCTATGATTCTATGACATGTCACACATGAAGCAGTGTCCGTGTCCCGGAGACATGGATGTTCGCCAAAATAAAACGTGTGAACACGGCGGCTCCTGCCTGTGATGCTGCAGAGCCGCCATTCTGTAGAGCCCTCCCGACCGTGTGGTGCCGCGCATGTCAACTTCCGCATTGATTCTGTATGACAATTTTTCGCAGAATGGGGACGAGATTTCCTGCAATCCCATTCACTTTGCTGGCTACTGAATTTGACGTCAAATTTCCATGCAGATGGGCCACACAGAAATAAGTTTTTCTCTCCGTCAGGCAACACCACACCTATTTTCTCAAAGTGTCAGAAATAAAAACTATTTAAAATCTTTTATTTTTAACTTTTAAAACCTTTTCATATTACATGTGTCAACCATTATAACTGTGACATGCCTTATATACATTAGGCAACAAGCACACATCAGAAAGATCATGTGTCCTCTGTGTGAACAATAAGCAATAAGGGTGGGATTTTAAAGAGTAACTTTTTTTTTTTCTTTCAGATTTAGCAACCTCCGGCTTAATGCTCCAGAACACTGGCTAGGACAGTGTTAAATACCTTATCTGGCTTCCTCATCTGCTATTTCCCTATAAAGTAGGGTTCCTCTCAGACTGCAAATGATGAGCTCTCCTAAGGGCCCCGTCTCACATAGCGACGCTCCAGCGATCCCGACAACGATATGAACTTGTCAGGATCGCTGGTGTGTCGCTACATGAAAACAAACAGGCAGTGATCAGGACAGCGACACTGCGGGTAACGTCGCTTAGTAACCCGCAGTGTACGTTGAATACCAGCCCGCTGGTGCAGGGAGCTGGTAACCAAGGTACACACCGATTTTCCAGGCGCTGCGCGGTGCCTGCAAACCCGATGTGTACCTTGGTTACCAGCTCCCCTGCAGCAGTGCGCTGGTACCCAACGTACACATCAGGTTTCCAGGCACAGCCCCGCGCCTGGAAACCCGATGTGTACCTTGGTTACCAGCTCCCCTGCAGCACAGCCCCGCGCCTGGAAACCCGCTGCGTACCTTGGTTACCAGCTTATCGGTGGTCTCCTGCCTGCCACATGCAGTGATGCGTGCTGGCCAGCGGGAGACCAGCGATCAAAAAAAAGTCAAGGCATTTCTGACACGACCAGCGATTCACAGCAGGGGCCTGATCGCTGGTACGTGTCAGACATAGCGAGATCGCTGCTGAGATCGCTGTTGCGTCAGAAAACTTGTGACTCAGCAGCGATCTCGCTATGTGAGACGGGGCCCTAACTCTGCTAAGTTCAGTGTCTCTAAGGGGAGACTGGTCACATGCCCCTCACCCTCCAAGGACAGTAGGAGAAGTCATTGGAGGGGAGTCAGACTGTATTTATCTGCACACTGAAGACTAATGTAACACAGTATAGCTGGAGATGTGTCAGTTGCAGTCCTGAGAGGAACCCTACTTTGGAGGGTAACTACTGGGAGAGGTAGCCAGATAAGGTATTGAACACTGTCCTAGCCAGTGTCCAGGAGCATTATACTTACAAGATTTGAAATAAAAAAGACAGGGTGCTTTCACATTAAAGTAAGACAGACCTGCGTCGGTCTGCACACGGCCGCCACTAAGCTCCGCCCCCCTCCTGGCAGCACCGCCTATGGGCGCATGACGCTGCATGTTACCTGCGTACCCTATCTTTAGCATTGCGTACGGTTGCATTTTGGTGCGCTCAGCGCACTGTCAAAAGGACGCATGCGACGCCAAACGCATACCTGCGCACGGGCTGAGTACCCAATGCTAAAGATAGGGTACGCAGGTCGCATGCAGCGTCATGTGCCCATAGACAAAGCCTCCGGGAGGAGGCGCTGCCAGGGGCGGAGTTTAGCGGCGGCCGTGTGCAGACCGACACAGGTCTATCAAACGCTAATGTGAAAGCGACCTTACTCTTTAAGGAAACTTGTTAGGCTAACTCTTCTGATGCTCTTTCCCAATCATTTTGACATTTTCCACGCAGTGAGAGAGACTGTGTGGGGCTGCATGCTGCAATTTACCAACAGGCATTACCCAATCTGGTACAGATTTTTTTGAGATGCAGTACCCATGTTCTGCAACTAATGTCCTTTTTGCAGGATGACCGGTTTGCTGCACATGACGACCACCTAAGTATGTATTCCTCCTCGCCACTTCTGTGAGTTGCACAGGAATTCTCCTTGAAGTCCGAAGAGCAGGAGGACCATTTGATTTTCCAAAAGTGTGGAGGGCAGAAACCAGAGAGGCATCTCGCTTCTCCACTGACAAAATTTTTTTATATAATGCATCCACGCCAGGTCCAAAAATATCTTCTCTTTCAGCTAATTTTTCTTCCAAGACATGGAACATATCCTTCAGGTACCTGTTGCGTTCATTATTATGATCTGTCCCAGTCTTTGCCACGGTTTTCTCTGCACAAGAAGCTTCTTCATTCAGGTCTAATCCATCTACCATGACAGTGTGTTTGTATTCTTGTGAGAGCGCAACTGTAGAAGTAGTTCCCTGCAGTTTATGATGCCAGACTTCTGGAACTGCTCTGCTTCCGTGCAAGTTATCATACCAGCCTTCTGGAACATCTATGGAGTCCGCCAAGATCTTATGCAGTGTAAGCTTAGAACGTGCATCTGTAACTGGGAGAAACTGTGAAGTAGAAATATTAAATTTTGTTGCTGCAGCAAATTGATGTTTGCAGGGAGCCCCATTGGATCCTATCGGACAAAAACAGGTGCCTGTCAACATGTTTACAGCATATTCATGGCCAGAGGTTGAATTTTTCACACTATATGTGTCCTCGGAAATGTGTGTTACAATTAAATTGTCACTTTTTAATTCTGGAATGAAATAACGTGAGCGAGTGACATTTACAGTTCTGTTACCGAGAACAGTGATGATCCTCTGTTCAAAATATGTCATGAACCGTGTTGTGAGAAAATCAAATAACTGTACAATATTGAAAGCTTTAACAAGCATCAGGACTTTCTCTTTCAGCACCCTTATGTTGGCTTCACTGTAGTTGGTAGTGTCGTGACCCCTTGTTAGCAGCGTCGCTCTGTGGCACATTGCCCACTCCTCTGCTCTCTCTCTCATTTTCTCTAAATATCTGTGTACATTGGGATATTTTTGGAACATAGGACTTGACATAACCTCTGTGAAAAGACTTTCAAACTGTAATTGACTTTTTTCATTTACCAGTTTCTTGAACAAGGTATATATTTCTTGCCTGTCTACTTTCTGTACATGATTGTTAGAATCCCATATGTATCTCCAAAAGGCCTGGAGTACATGGAATTTGCATAGCAGTAACCGTGACTCTGAAAATCTGTTCTTCAAGCTATTTCTTTCACTGTGGCTATCATCTGTGATAATTATCCCCGGACCGTGCTCAATACTGCGACCATAAAATGCATCCTCAGGTAAAATAGACTGCAGTAGCTTTAGCGCACGGGTGATAATAACTTGTGCTTCAGAAAACATTACCAGGATTGCCAGCAGCAATGCCCCTGCGACACTAGAAGCAAGGAGGAGAAATATTCGGCTGTTATGTCTGTCCATTGATCCTGATGAATCCATAAATGCTATTTCACCTGATGTCCGCAAGTACTTATGTACACGTTGCATTAATGGTGAACATATGGCTATTATCAGGTTATTATATGTGCCAATAAACATTTTCAAGCTGGAGATCATTTCCAGTCCATCTGGTGGTCCATACTTTCTTTGAAAAATACTGTAATATCTGTGGTAACACCAATGTATATCAGGGCATTTGGACCTATCTGAAAGTACCAGAAAAGCTTGGTCTCCAAACTGCTCTTGCAAATCAAATTTATAACTTTGTAGAGCTGAAGATGGTGAATGTCCCTTAGCAAAAAGGATTCTAAACACCTCTTGAACTTCTGGACTTGGTCTCCTAAAGCGTAGAGCATCAGCTGCATATATAGCATGGTTATGTTCATGACTGATGGAGATGACACATGGATGTGTGGAGAGCAGCTTATCCTTACTCCTGTAATGCAAGACAAATGTTAATGACATTCACTGATAATAGGTTTAGTTTTTCAGGTGAAAACTGATATTACTTGCCGTTTCATAGCCATATTTCTCACTGTGATTGACAACGTTGCTCCACAATTTGTATGTTTTTTATGACATTGTTGTGTTGATGAACTTTGGAAGTTTGCTCTTGTATTGTTGTGGCAGCGGAATTCCTTCTGTAAAGGACAAAGACATTTGCATTATTTCAATAATTATTAAGAATTATTACCGTACATGTTTAGTATAATGAATGAAACTAACCCTAAAAACAACTTGAACTGTGTTTTCCTTAAAAGTCTTTGATACTCGTAAATCAGTATGTGATGACTGCTGAAATCTCTGCAGCCATTCTTCAGCTTCTTCTTTGGCAAAAATCTTTGTTCTAACCTTTGCATGAAACCAGCCTTCATTCTCACCTTCCTTGAAGGACTCTACGTGATAATCATAGCCACTTGGTAAAATATCCTGTAAGATGGTATTGCAGAAGGGAGAGAAAAGGTTAAGTTCGGCAACGGTTCTCACATCACCAAGTGACGGCGGCCTGACAGTTACTTGCTGCAGTGTTCATCTCCCTCCTATGTTGCATACGAGTACTAATCTATACTAACTATATACAGTATTTCACAAAACTGAGTACACCCCTCACATCTTTATAAATGTTATATCTTTTCATGGGACAACACAGAAGATAACACACTTTGATACAATGTAAAGTAGTCAGTGTTCAGCTTGTATAAGGGGTACTTTAGATATGCAATAAACGCTCCGATGATTGATGCTCAGAGCGATGATTGTGTAAACGGGCAGACGACTCGGCAGCAGGAGCGATGATCGGCTCGTTGCTGTGAGTCATTTGATTTCAATATGCTGAAAAATTGTTGCTAGTTGCACCGATTTTCCAACATGTAAAGGCCCCGCAGCTACTCGTGAGAAGCGAGTGTGGGGGCGTCATCCTCCGGGAGCAGCAGCCGCTGACTTCCATAGCAGAGAAAGAGGCCGCCGTCTGAGTCTTGTAGCTACTCCGGGTCCGCTCTGCCTGCAGATGGAATACCTCCAGAGCAAAGCCCATGATGCACCCGGTCCACCGCTACTGGGAACTTCACACGGCGGAGGAAGAAGCCAGCAGCTTTGAGGGGGCATGGCCTAGCGGCGTAAAAACACCTCCTAGCCAGCTCCCGCAAATGGGAGAGGAGGGGTGCCACGCCCTCGACACTCCCATAAATTGTGCATCAGCGCGAGCTGGTCACCATTCTATGTGAACGCGGCCTGCCAATCATCGATCGCAGATGGGAGCGAGGATCGTATGTGTAAAGCCAGCATAACAGTGTACATTTGAAGTGACCTCAAAAGAATTCCACATAGCCATTAATATCCAAATTGCTGGCAATAAAAGTGATTACAACCCATAAATGACAATGGCCAAAATGTTCTTCTATGGAGCAGGGAGGGGGTTGGTGATTTTGCTGGAAATATATAACCTGTTCTATCATTCCAGTCAAAGAGCCCTCCCTGCTCCATACAAAAACATTACCGGGCTACAGCCATGGTGCTTGCAGTGATTCTGCCAGAATCTTATGGTTCAAATAGTTTTTATTATAGCATTTATGTAATACAAAAGGCAACAAACAAGTTACGTAAACAGTTACAGTGCAGTGCCTCTCTCGGCAATGAAATAAAGCAAGTACATCTAGAATACAAGACAACCTCCAGCACCGAATTATACAGTAATGTTTAGAAACATAGCATTCAGTAGTATTCCGGGCTCTGGTAAACTCGTAGAAACATTGTTCACAATACCCAGGTACTTTGCTTTAATAAACTTCAAGAACAGAATGAGAGCGGCAACATCCACCATCAAAGAAAAATATAGGAAGAAACTGAAAAGAGTAAAGAAAAGCAAAAGCCAAAGAAAAAGAAAAAGAAGAGAAGAGGAAGAAAAGACAATAGAAGAACAAAGATAGAGAAATGTCCGACCCTCGCCGATCCACCCGGCCACTCATTGCCCATATCCATCAGAAAGTCTATTCACCGCCACCTACTTCTACCCCTGGAAGCCTCAACATCCCCGGGAAAGCCAATCCCGGAACTCCGGAGAGCCCCTAAATGCCACCCAATCACTCCACATTCGCAAATAGGACTCAGACCTCCCTGCATCGGCTGCCCTAAGCTCCTCCATGTAACGTATGTCGTCCATGAGTTCCACCCATTGGATTCTCGATGGTGGATGGACAGATCTCCAATTCCTGGGATCAATTGACGGACCGCCTGCAGAAAGAAATGCAGGAGCCCTTTTTTAATGAGCTGCACCCTTCCCGGGATCACTGATAGAAGGGCCATTTCTAATGTGACTGAGACGAATCCCCCACTAAATTTAGAAAACAATAACCCCACCTCCCTCCAAATTGGGACTATCTTGGGGCATTCCCACCAAATGTGGACGAAGGAGCCATAGCCACTGCCGCAGCGCCAGCACTCATCAGTACAAGTGGAGTACATCTTCGTCAGTCTAGAAGGGGTTCTGTACCAGCGAGACAACAGTGTGTAATTCGCCTCCTGAGCGCGGCCAGCTATTGTGCCCTTGTGAGTCATGTGGAAAGCTTTAGACCATAAGTCCGGCGAGAATGTTTTACCCAACTCCCGTTCCCAACTACTCACAAATGGGGGCAAAGAGTCCCCTGTCTCTCCCGCAACCAAGAGGCGATACACCAAAGAAACATCATGGACAGGAGCAGTCCCACCTGTACATAGCTGTTCAAAGTCTATAAGTCGCAAAAGTGGGCGGACCAGTGCCTCCAATAAGGAGGCATAACTACGCATCTGGAAGTATACCAACCACGCGCCTGCTGTACCAGCTCCCGTCACCAGGATGTCCCCAAAGCCAACGTAACCTGATTGCGTGTAAAAATTGCGCAGGGAAAAAACCCAGGTGTCAAAAACAGGCAGAGCAGGGAACCCCCTCGTCAAAGATGGGCAGGCAGCATTACCAACAAGGGGCGTCAAGGGACCAGGAACCGACACTAAACCGACCCCGGGCGCGAAGCCGTCCCATATAGTCAGCAATGTCCTCAAGATCAGGGACAAGTCTCCATCGCGATAGCGTGCCAATTTTGGCAGCCAAAATATGCTCTGTGCCGCTACTGGGCCGTTATGTCTCTCTATTTCTACCCATAGTTTTTCCTTCCCTCGATAAGTCAGGTCTAGGACTTTCTTGCAAACAGTGGCTCTATAATACAACAGAAAGTCCGGTAATCCGACCCCCCCATTCAGTTTTGGGCGGATCAAAATAGAATGCCGTATGCGCGGACGGGAGGACCCCCACACGAACCTCGAAGCTGCGCGCCGTAATCTATCAAAAAAGGGTCTAAGCACAACCAAAGGTATGGTCTGAAACAGGTAGAGAAGCCTGGGAAGGATATTCATCTTCGAAGCATTGACTCTGCCGAACCAAGACAATTGCAGTACGTTCCACTTCTTGAGATCCTCCTCAATCTGACGCAACAGAGCGCCATAATTAAGGTCAAATAATTTGGAAGTGTCCGATGCTATTTTCACCCCCAGATATGTGATGGCTAAAGGCTGCCACGCAAAAACCCCACTGAGCCTTATCCTCTCTGCCTCCTCTCCCGACAGGGACACATTGAGCAGCTCCGATTTCTTATGATTAACTTTAAAATTGCTAAGCTCGCCAAAGGTTTGGAAATGTTTCATCACCGTGGGAATCCCTATATGTGGCGAGGACATATATATGAGGAGATCATCAGCAAACAAGGACACTTTCTGATGAAAATCACCCCTATAGATCCCTTGGAGAGTGGCATCCTTGCGTAAGGCATTAGCCAACGCCTCCATGACCAGCACATATAAGGTCGGTGACAGGGGGCATCCCTGGCGCGTTCCATTCCCGATATGAAAAGGCATGGAAAGTGACCCATTGACTCTCACTCTAGCCGTAGGTGATCTATACAGAGCTAAAATCCAAGAGCGCATACGGGGACCCAGACCAATCCGTGAGAGAGTTGCTGCCAAAAAGCCCCAATGCACCCTGTCAAACGCCGAAGCTCGTGCATGATCCATAAGAGCCAATGTCTTTAGGGTATTATCTCCCGCCTCCCTGCCCTGAACAAAGCCCACCTGATCCCTGTGTATGAGGCCAGGCAAGTGTGGGCGAAGCCGCCACGCCATGACCTTAGCGTAGACCTTCATGTCTACATTAATGAGCGAGATAGGGCGAAAGTTACCACAACTTGAAAGATCCTTCCCAGGCTTCGGCAACACCGTTATGACAGCTTGGAGGGTCTGTGAAGGAAACTGATCTCCCCTGGCCACAGCATTAAAAGCCCGAAGCATTACCGGCCCCAAAATGTCCCCAAATGTGCGATAGAATCTGGGCGTGAACCCGTCAGGTCCCGGGCTTTTGCCCACCTTTAAGTCCTTGATGACTAGGGCCACCTCCTCCAACGTCATGTCACCCTCCAAAGCACTAATCGTCCCGGAGTCTAAGCGTCGCGGGGCAAAGGTCTCTAAGTAGTCCAAAATACGCCGTGATGGCAGAAACGGGTCCCCAGTCGGAGAGGGGTCAATATTGTACAAGGTCTCATAGTATGACCGGAAGGCCTCCAAGATTTCTCCATTGGAATGAACTGTTCGGCCACGCTGATCATTAATGGAAAATAAATAAGAGTTGGGAGCCCTCGGATGCAAGGTTCTGGCGAGCAAAGTGCCAGCCTTGTTGCCATACTCAAAATAATTCTTGCGCCATTTATCGCGGTAACACAGCGATTTTTGGTCCAGAATTTTCAAGATCTTATGACGAACATTTGAGAGTTCCGCCAGTCGTGCGTCCGAGGGTCCCCTTTTATTGGCCATCTCCAGAGCACCCAGATCTGCCAGCAGAGCTCTCAACTTACTAACCCTATTCCTTTTCAAACGCGAACCATGGGAGATAAATATGCCCCGCAATACGCACTTAAGGGACTCCCATTGCATAGGGGCGCCCGTGTCATCCGACTCATGCACCTTGACAAAGTCCTCAACAGCCCTGCGCACATCCGCTACACACAGAGTATCCTGCAATAAATTGTCATTTAGGCGCCAGGAAAACTCCCGTTTACACGCCGAGGACTGCCTACATGAGCCATAAACAGGTGCATGATCAGACCACAAGAACGCCCCCATGGAACACGTGGGATTGTCATCCAATAGTGAGTGTGATACAAAAACGTGGTCCAGTCTACTATATGAATTATGTGCCAATGAGTGGTAACTATAATCCATTGTAGTAGGGTGAAGTGTACGCCATAAGTCCACCACCCGTAAGGCAATGAGACCCTTCTTCAAACGCCTCAAGGCTGCAAGAGAGACAGAGGACCTACCTGTTGACGAATCCATCTCCGCATTGAAGAATAGGTTAAAGTCACCCCCCAAGATAACAGCAGAACCCTCAGCAAACCTGATCAGCTTGTCTATCACCTCCAGTCCAAAAGACACCTGAGCTGAGTTAGGAAAATACAGATTAGCGAAGGTATATCGATGCATTCCAATCAACAATTTCAGAAAAAGGTAGCGACCATCTGAACCCGCCTCTACCTCCACCACCGAATGCTGGAAGCTTTTGTGAAGGGCTATGGACACTCCACCTACTTTAGCCTCCGGATTCGGAGAGTGGTGCCATGAAGAATAGAAGCGGGTTGAGCATCTGGGAAGCTGATCTGCCTTAAAATGTGTCTCCTGCAGCATGGCCACCATTACCCTCTTTTTATGCAAATGGTACAAGATCTGTCCCCGTTTCCCAGGACTATTAAGGCCACGAACATTATAAGAACAAAAAGTGAGATCAGCCATGGGACCACGCAGAGGAGAAACAAATTAGGAGCTGGGCGGGAGGACCAACGAGAGGAAGGCCGGACACAAAGAGTAGAAAAAGAGCAGAAAGAAGAAGAAGAAAAGAACATAGCAGAAAAACAGAACATGAACAAAACCCATACCCCCCCAAATGTACACAGGAACCGAAATTCCTCAAACTAATACTGAATCCCAATCGGGAAACAATGACCCCACGGAATTCAGGACCCCGGAGCGCCACCAGGAAAGCGGTGTCCCACCAAGGCCTCCAACCCGTCGGGTCGCCCTAAGAGCAAGCATGATAACCCACCTAGAATAGACAGAACCTGTCCCAAACCCCCTCCCCGCAATGTAAAAATATAACTTTATAACTGTGAGGCACTGCGTAGCGCAGTCCCCCATAACCCGCATTCCTAAGCAATCCCGCAAACAGTAACATTGTAAATTTACCGGAGAACCGGCTCCAAGCCCCCACGGCCCCCCCTCATCTGAGCATGCCCTCAGGCGTTTTACATTAATCCGCAATAAAGCGAAAGATCAACAAGGGAGAAGACCGTGTGAGCCCAGAAGCCCGCCCCCCCAATGTACATCCACCAACCAAAGGGTTCTAAAGCTGAACATGAGGAAACAAAGTACTCAAGAAAATAAGCAGTAATGCATATCATATAACCGGATCCCTGCGGTTTCTTCTCTCACGGTGCTTCCGCGGACGAACCACCGACCAGTTGCCACCCGGAGCTGTAATCGGGGGAGACTCCACCTTAGGCCAGTCCGGAAGAGAGATCATCGGCAGTTTAAAGGTGCTCAGGAAATTCGGTAAATCGCCCAAAGAGCGAAAGGTGGCCGACCGTCCATCCTTACGGGCCAAGAGCTGAAAGGGATAGCCCCAGCAATAAACGATCTCTTTGGAACGGAGAACCTCCAACAACGGCCGAAGCGTCTTGCGCTGAAGAAGCGTACGTCTCGCCAGGTCTGGAAGCAGCTGAATGGGTCGATCACGGAACTGTAACTGGGCTTGCTCTCTGGCTTTATTGAGGATCCGGTCCTTGATTTTGAAGAAATGGATCCTGCAGATGACATCGCGGGGACGAGACGGGTCAGTGGATTTAGGTCCCAGGGATCGATGGATGCGATCAATTTCAATGGCGGTCGCAGGGTCTTGGTTAAGAAGAGAGCTGAAAAACGATTGCGCCCAACCGTCCAGCTGAGCAGCGCCAATGTCCTCTGTCAGGCCCCTAATGCGGATATTGTTACGACGATGACGATTCTCCACGTCGTCCAGATGGGACCATAAGTTAGAGATCTGTAAAGCGTGAGCCTGCAGCACCCCGCCATGAGTATCAACAGTGGAGCTCAATGAAGAATGCGCATCCTCCACCTCTGAGACCCTCTGGCCCACATGATGTAAGTCCTTCTGTAACTCCGCCATATTGCGGGTGTATAATTGCTCCAGCTTCTGGAAGCGCCGGTCCAGATCCGCATTGGTAGGTAGGGCTTTTAGATGTGCCTGCCAGTCCCAGCTTGATCCCTCATCTCCCTCAGAGTCAGGGAAGCAGAGCCAGTAGATGAGCAGGACTGAGGAGCATTCCCTCCGACCCTCTGCTTCAGTGGCTTAAGAGAGGGGGGGGGGTCTGCAGTAAAAACTCCAGGGGGGTCTGTCCAGACAGGGCCTCCACACTCCTATCCTGCCTGGAGTCACCTGGGAGGGAGAGCCAGTCACCCCTGCGCCTCCTTCATTAATATGTCCCCTGATGTGAGGGGATGCTGCAGCTGGAGGGGAGCCATCCTCATGAGCAGGCAAGTCAGCTTTATCAGCATAATGCATAGGCCCCCCCGGGACCTCTGATGTCCTCACTATGCCTCCCCTGCTTCATAGCACCCCCTGTACCTGTGAGCTTGTCGCTGTCGCTGTGGGGATGCTCCATCACAGGAGACCTCTGCAGGGCCTCCCCCGCTGGGATCACTGAGCTGGAAAGTCTGCTCTCAGCCCCACCTTCTCCCCTGCTGTAGGAAGCTTCGGGCTCTCTGCTTCAGGGCAGTCTGGCTTCTCCCCAGGCTTCTGTGAGGCCCGTAGGCCTGAATCCCCGGGGTCCCGGAGGTATTTGTGTAAAGTGCCGGCAGCGGCGGCAGCAGCAGCCACAGCTGATCTCAGAGAGCCTTTCTTTATGCCCATGGCCGGCAGATGATGCATAGGAACGCTCAAGAATGCAGATTTATAGCAGGAATTGCAGGAGCTCAGAAGGTCTGCTTCCTATCCCTCCATAGGCTAGCCACGCCCCCTCTGCCAGAATCTTAGCACTAGATAATTGTGGGACCAGCATGACCGCCGCTTTGGGCACCTGTGATCTATTTAGCGCATTTTTTTTTTCTGGTGATTTTGCCTGCACTGAGCGCGGCCATAATTGTCGGGTAAAGCAAGGCCATGTAGGGAAAAAAAATATTCAAAATGATAAATATGTTTGTTAATTGTGGAAGTTAGAGAAATTTGTAAAAAAAAATGTTAACCTTTTGGCAAATATGCATCCAAAGTAAAGTCAACACATGGAAACATATCTATGATAAATGATTTGTATAGTATGTATGCACATATGTGACTTACTGCAATTCAAAGTATGAAAAAAATGAAATGTGATCAATTTTCTACAATTTAGGCGTTTTAAACCCCTTTACCTCCAACGGATGTTTGCACATTAATGACCGTGCCAATTTTTACAATTATGAGGTACTAATTCTGGAACGCTTCAATGGATCTTGGCGATTCTGAGATTGTTTTCTCGTGACATATTGTACTTCACATTAGTAGTAAAATTTATTTGATATACAGTGCTTTGCGAAAGTATTCGCCCCCCTGGAACTTTTCAACCTTCTCCCACATATCATGCTTCAAACATAAAGATACCAAATGTTAATTTTTGGTGAAGAATCAACAACAAGTGGGACACAATTGTGAAGTTGAATGAAATTTATTGGATATTTTAAATTTTTGTGGAAATACAAAAAATGAAAAGTGGGGCGTTGCAATATTATTCAGCCCCTTTAACTTAATACTTTGTTGCCCCACCTTTTGCTGCGATTACAGCTCCAGTCGCTTGGGGTATGTCTCTATCAGTTTTGTATATCGAGAGACTAAAATTCTTGCCCATTCTTCCTTGGCAAACAGCTCGAGCTCAGTGAGGTTGGATGGAGATTGTTTGCAGTTTTCAGCTCTTTCCACAGATTCTCGATTGGATTCAGGTCTGGACTTTGACTTGGCCATTCTACCACCTGGATACGTTTATTTGTGAACCATTGCATTGTAGATTTTGCTTTATGTTTGGGATCATTGTCTTGTTGGAAGACAAATCTCCGTCCCAGTCTCAGGTCTTTTGCAGACTCCAACAGGTTTTCTTCAAGAATGGTCCTGTATTTGGCTCCATCCATCTTCCCATCAATTTTAACCATCTTCCCTGTCCCTGCTGAAGAAAAGCAGGCCCAAACCATGATGCTGCCACCACCATGTTTGACAGTGGGGATGGTGTGTTCAGGGTGATGAGCTGTGTTGCCTTTGCGCCAAACATATTGTTTGGCATTGTTGCCAAAAAGTTAGATTTTGGTTTCATCTGACCAGAGCACCTTCTTCCACATGTTTGGTGTGTCTCCCAGGTGGCTTGTTGCAAACTTTAAATGACACTTTGTATGGATATCTTTGAGAAATGGCTTTCTTCTTCCCACTCTTCCATAAAGGCCAGATTTGTGCAGTGTTAGACTGATTGTTGTCCTGTGGTCAGACTGTCCCACCTCAGCTGTAGATCTCTGCATCTAGAGTGATCATGGGCCTCTTGGCTGCATCTATGATCAGTCTTCTCCTTGTCTGAGATGAAAGTTTAGAGGGATGGCCGGGTCTTGGTAGATTTGCAGTGGTATGTGTGAGACAGCCTTCAGACACAAGGAGGAGACTCTGTGAAACTCCATGCTGGTAACTACTGAACATATGTGTTGTTTTGGGGACAGGCTGTTAGAGTCTGGACCCGGATAGAGAGGGAAATCTATCTAAGTGTAGTAAGTGGCTGGACAAGCCCAGGGCTTATGTTTATGATTTGGTTTTGATTATGTTCTGTTTGCTGTGGACTTTAATAAAGCTGGTTGCGGCCAGTTTTTACCAGAACTGCTGTCTGTGAATGAGCTGTTTCCGTGCCACTCCGTCTACCCGGACGGCGATCCCAGAGCTATATCCCTGAAAAGCTTACAATTGGTGCTGGAATGTGCGTGCAACACAGTGGCGAGAGACAGCAATAAAAGGTGAAGTCTGTTGAAGCAGCAGCAGAGAAAGAAAAAAAAAAAAAGTGTGTCTGTTGGAGCAGTCTTAAAGAGACAGTGGCCCTAATAGAGTTTGCAGAGAAAAAAAAAAAAAGTGTCTGCACAGCAAGGCTGAATTTTCTGTGGAAAAGACTGTGGAGTGTGTATGTCTTGAGTGAAGACTGCCGTTGTTGAGACAGAGAAGTCTGACAGCATGGATGACAGCATGGAGGCGCTGTTTGAACAAATGGCGCAAGTTAATGTGCAACAAAAGACTGCCGTGGTTGAGACAGATAAGTCCGGCAGTATGGAGGAGCTCGTTGAGTACCTGGTCCAGGCCCAGCGGAGTATGCAGCAGAGCATGGAGCGGCAGCGCCTGCAGCACCAGCAGCGCATGCAGCAGGCCCAGCAGCAATTCCTGCAGCAGCAGCAGGAGAATAACCGGTTGTTTTTTGAGCAGGTTGCAGCACTACAAAAGACTTGCAGCGCATCGTCCCAAAGTAATGTTGCAAAGTCACCTGCATTGTCCGCTGTAAAGAAGGCGGTAAGACGGTCCCTGAAAAAGATGACACCTCGTGACGATGTGGAGGTATATCTCACTAGGTTTGAGGGACTGGCAGAGAAGAAGAATCTGCCCCTATCTGAATGGGCCATGATGGTCGCACCCTATCTGATTGGAGAACCCCAAAGGGCCTATGCTGACCTGAGCGAGCAGGACAGCCAAGACTATGCCAAGCTGAAAGCGGAGATTCTTACCCGGCTGGGTGTTACGGTGACAGCCCGTGCCAGGGGAGTTCATGACTGGAGATGCAGTTGGGAGTCTGCAGTCAGCAAACCTGATTATGGAGTTGAAAAAGTGATAGTGGACCGCTACACCCAAGCACGTCCTCCTGAGGTACAGCCAGAGGTCGGACAAGGAGACCACCAGGACGCCAATCGTCTGGTCAGCCTGATGGAGAGGGCCTTTGCCACCAAAGACTGCCTCCGTGACCAGCCGTCTGAGTGGTCGTCACTTCAGAGTTCCTGGACGCCGAACTCTCCCGGTAAGAGCGTTCCAGCTGTTGGGGTCGTGTGGGTGGGAGAGTGTGATGGACAGTGTTGGAGATGTCGTGAAATTGCAGCCAACTGTCCAATAGAGGGGGAGCCTATGTGTTGTGATGTTGGCGGATCCCTCTCTCCCTGCGCAGAGCCTGTGTGTGTGTCCACCTCAGCCGAAGAGACTGGACCACAGGGGTCCCCGGTGGTTGTAAATGACTGCCCAGCACAGGCCCTCTTGGACTCAGAGAGTCCATTGACTTCCGTATGGGACAGCCTGATTGATAGGGACTTTATCCCTGATAAACACCTGAGTGTGGTGTGCGTCCATGGAGACACCAAAGTCTACCCAGAGACTGTCGTGGACTTGATCCCCAAACGCGGGGAGGTTTCATGTGAAGTGGGGGTAGTGAAGAACCTGGTGCCCCCCGTCATATTGGGTAATGACTTTCCCCGGTCTAAGGATCTCTGGGGGAAAAATGTTTCTGATGGACAGTGTGATGAAGCTCCTATTGAGGGTGCGTAGTCCCGAGGGGCGGAACACAATGCTAGTGGGCCGTTAAACTTATGTGATAATGATGATAATGATGATGACCATGATAATGATGCTGATAATGATAATGATGATGATCATGATAGTGATGATGATACTGATCATAATCATGATAATGATATTGATAATAATGATGACTGTGATAGTGATGAAATTCCTTTGCAGGTGGTGTTGGGAGACGAGGATGGTGGTTCTCGGGAACCGAGTGTCCCTGACTTACCTGTGTCCTGTGACAATTTTGAGAGTGAGCAGTGGCGAGACTCCTCTCTTAAAACGGCCCAGGAAAATATAAATGTTCTAAATGAGGTTTCCCAAGAGCCTGGCTCTGAGGAGAGGTTTCCTCATGTTGCCATAAACACTCACCTGTTGTATAGGGACACTGAAGTCCAGGGAGAGGTCGTGAGCCAGCTCCTAGTACCTGAGCTATATGGAAGTATAGTGCTGGGGTTGTCACATAGTCACATACTTGAGGGACCACCTGAGGGAAACCAGGGACCAGATGGTGAAGTTAATGTTGTGGATGACATGTTAACTAAGGTTCCAGATCAAGATGTGAATGAGAATGAATTGTATAACCCTGACAGTGAGCAGGATGTGAATGAAAATGAAGTGTATAACCCTGAAAGTGAGCAGGATGTGAATGAGAATGAATTGTATAACCCTGACAGTGAGCAGGATGTGAATGAAAATGAAGTGTATAACCCTGAAAGTGAGCCAGATGTGGCTGAGAAAAAGGGGTCAGACAGGGATAGTGGTAGTGATAGTGAATCATCTGATGACAATCAAGCAACCAGTGCAAATGAGGAAGGCATGGTAGCAGAGGAGGTTGAGAGTCCTGAGAGGAAGGCTGATGCTGACCTTGCAGTCGGACAGAAGATGGCATCTGAAGATGTTTTACAGTTGGCCGGTTCCCTGGCGAAGACTAAGGTGAAAGGAGGAGAGCTGAGCTTTAAAGGCAGGACTCTGAAACTGAACACAGCCCAAGTAGATGCTGTTGGAAATGTGAAGTTACCAAGGTATGGTGTGGATCTGTATCGTGCCAAGGACTCTGAGGGAGATGCTGCAGAGGTGGAAAAAGCCATAGAAGTGGTAGTCACCAAGCCAGATGCCTCATCAGAAGCTGAGGTCTCAAGTGAAGCTGTGAGGAACAAGACTGAAGATATGGGGACTGACTCTGTCCAGGAATCTGTTTCTGCCGAAGACAGCGGCGTGGACGGGTTGCGGTTCGGATCAGTAGCTGCAACTCGTGAAGCTCAGGCTGGAAGTTCGGCGCCCGGAGCCCCAGCGGTGTTCCCGAGTGACACCAAGGATCTGGATAAGTCACAAGATGAGATTTTGAGACATCAGACTGGCGTTGGTGAGCTCAAGCGCACTTTCATGGAGTCTACATCGGAGCCACGTCCCAACAAATGGGAAAAGCGATGTGTCACTCCGTTGCCGCTGCAGACACACGGGAGCTCAGATGGGATGCAGAACGTGGTGGAAGAGAAGAATCCGGCAGGTTCTGAGTATACAGATGCAGCTATCAAGGAGAACTTGAAAGCCGGAATAAATGGAAATATTGGAGACCATAATGATGTGACTGAAGAGGTAGAATGTAAAACTGACGGTAGGGCTTCTGAGCATGTTCTACCAGAAGAGCCTGAAGAAGGGGCCGAAGACATAAAAGACGTCCAACAGGTACCAGATGAATTGATGACTTCTCAGAAAAAACTCCAAACTGTGATGAAGGAGTGTGATGAAAGCCATGAGCATCTTCGTGAGAAGGTCAATGAAGTAAAAGGAAGGATACAGGGAATCTCTTCGTTGCAAGAGCAAATGCTGCTCAATAAGTCTAAGGCTCTATATAAGAATGCTGTTGTTACGGTAGAACATTACAATTCAGCTGGAGACTTAGCGGATGAATTATGTGTACTGCAAAAGAAAAACGATCAGCTCCTTCTACAGTCCCAATCATTTGAACAGTGTAGCTTAAAATGGTCAGAGACCATGGTAGAGGAGCTTAAGGTCTGTGAAATAGACTTTATGAGTCAACCGATATTCAAGAAAATAGATGTGCTAAAGAGGGTTCAAGGGGAACTAGAGAAAAGTGAAAAACCCCCTATACCTTCTGTGATAGTTGGTGACACATGGTCAGTGCACCAGGGACAGGAGGTACGTGAGTTTCTGAGGAAGAGTCAGCAGAAGTGTTCTGATGTGCCGGGTCGTACTTCTCTGGCCAGGCACTATATCGAAACTGAGCCCGGCCCTAAGGTCAAGATGAAACCGTGCAGGATACCCGAGGCCCGCAGAGAGCATAGGCCTGGGAGGGTACAGGGTAGTGCGGATGCTTCAGATGAAGAGAAAGCTGATGTTGGCTATGGCTCAGGTGAAGATACAGATGACAGTAGTGAAGATGAAGCTGATGAGGGCCATGACTGGTCCAGAGTTCACTGTCTCTTTTGGATTGTTGACCAGCCCTCCGGTCTGGATGACCAGCCCTCCGGTCTGGAGAAGAGGGGGGGGATATGTGAGACAGTGAGAGTATGTGTGTTGAATGGGGTGTACATTTCACCTAGATACTTTGCTGACTGGTATAAGGGAAATGTATGGCTTTGTAAACCTAGTGGTAGAGAAAGGTCACTACACCTTACATTCAGTACACACTTGCAGCTCAGGCCTGAAACCACTCAGCTGTTAATTAGGAGACCAGAAGTAGGTGTCTGCGAACACAGACAGAGAGCTCGCTTAGTCTGGACAAGAAGTCCAGGCACAAGAAGGAGTCTCCAGGAGTATGAGCTGTCTCAGTCTGGGTGCTCGATGTACCCCGGACACAGGAGTAGTCTCTGTGAGAATCCATGCGGATAGCTGCTGAATAGGAGGGGAGCTCTCTCAAGTCTGGACGTTGGATATGCCTTCAGACACAAGGAGGAGACTCTGTGAAACTCCATGCTGGTAACTACTGAACATATGTGTTGTTTTGGGGACAGGCTGTTAGAGTCTGGACCCGGATAGAGAGGGAAATCTATCTAAGTGTAGTAAGTGGCTGGACAAGCCCAGGGCTTATGTTTATGATTTGGTTTTGATTATGTTCTGTTTGCTGTGGACTTTAATAAAGCTGGTTGCGGCCAGTTTTTACCAGAACTGCTGTCTGTGAATGAGCTGTTTCCATGCCACTCCGTCTACCCGGACGGCGATCCCAGAGCTATATCCCCTGAAAAGCTTACATATGATACTCTTTCCATTTCAATATGATCGCTTGCTTAGTGCTCCTTGGGATGTTTAAAGTTTTGTACATAATTTTGCATCCAAATCCGGCTTTAAACTTCTCCACAACAGTATCATGGACCTGCCTGTTGTGTTCCTTGGTCTTCATGATGCTCTCTGTGCTTCAAGCGGAACCCTGAGACTATCATAGAGCAGGTGCATTTAAACGGAGACTTGATTACACACAGGTGGATTATATTTTTCATCATTAGTCATTTAGGACAACATTTAGGACAGTCTTTTTCACATGTGCTGTTACTTAGCCCTATTCCTCCCATTCTGTATATGCTTTTTTCATTTTTATTTCCCAGATGTAGTACTTTGTTTTTTCCCTGTTAAAAACCATTCTGTTAGTTTCTGCCTACTGCTCCAGTTTATTTATATCTTTTTGAATTCTCTCTTCTCTAGTATTAGCTATCCCTCCTAGTTTTGTGTCATCAGCAAATTTAATCAGTTTACCCTCAATTCCTTAATCTAAATCATTGATAAAAATGTTGAACAATACAGGGCCCAGGACAGAGCCCTGTGGTCCCCACTTGATACATTCTTCCAACTGGATGTGCAGCCATTTACGACCACTCTTTGGGTCCGATCACTAAGCCAGTTATGAATACACCTAACAGTTGCCTTGTCCATTCCATACTTAGTAATTTTTTCAATAAGGATTGTGTGAGATACTTTGTCAAATGCTTTGCTAAAGTCAAGATATAATATATCTACAGCATTTCCCTGATCCACCCAGTCAGTGATTCTGTAATAGAAGGAAATTAAATTAGTCTGACATGACTTATTAGTTACAAACCCATGCTGACTCTGGTTAAGCACTTCATTCTTGTCCAGGTACTTACATACATGTTGTTTAATAATTTGTTCAAAGATCTTTCCTGGTATAGATGTCAGACTCACCGGCCTATAGTTCCCTGGGTCCACCTTCTTCCCCTTTTTGAAGATAGGCACAACATTTGCTCTTATCCAGTCTTCTGGGACTTCTCCTGTTCTCCAAGAATTTTCAAAGATTATGGAGAGTGGTTCAAAAATTTCTTCTGCTATCTCCTTCAGTACTCTGGGGTGTAGCAGAAGAAATTTTTGAACCACTCTCCATAATCTTTGAAAATTCTTGGAGAACAGGAGAAGTCCCAGAAGACTGGAGAAGAGCAAATGTTGTTCCTATCTTCAAAAAGGGGAAGAAGGTGGACCCAGGGAACTATAGGCCGGTGAGTGATATCTATACCAAGAAAGATCTTTCTGTCCTCGGTTGTCTAAGTGTTGGTTCCACAGGACACAAGGAGGAGGAAGAGGACGAAGAATTGGAAAAGTTAAGAAATGTGGAATCCTCTCCCTCGACAACAGTGTCGGAGGCAAGGAAAGAATAGGCCTCCTCCAATGAATAGAGATGTTTGTACAAATGTTACGAGCGGGACATTTTTTTTGTGAATATGGTGCTTGGGTGTACTTTATTTATAACTGTGTATGTGTGGGGGGATAGTGATTGGTGAAAACTATTCTGAAAAGAAAAAAGCACGTTTCAAAATTTTGCGGCTGCTGGATGTAAACACCGTGGTGGCGCAAGGGGGGTGATGAAAAATGGAAAACAGCCGGCCCGAGCTATGATAAGTGAACTGCGTCACTTATCAAAATTCTGCGGCTGCTAAATGTGCACACGGAGGCGGCAAAAAAGGGGGGTGGAAAGAGGGGGAATGAAGAGAGATTGATCCCTGCCCAACACTTACAGTTGTAGTGTCTCATTTTTCTTTCTTCTGTCTTCTTTCTTCAGCAGGAATTGTGGTATCACAGGCTGCTGTGGCACCACAAGTACCAGCACTGGAGGAGCTCTGGCAGTGTGTGACCGCTCTGCAGAAATCCTCAGCTAGTGTGAAGACCCCTGCAGTGCGGTCACACAGGTCACATGCAGGTGACAGACAGGTAACAGAGCGGTCATACCGCTGCTGTGACCTGTCATTGGTGGGATCGATTATAACATAGATCCCACCAATGAGAGCTTACCCTGGTGACCGACAAGAGCCTAGGATCGGAGCTTACATCTCCGATCCTAGACAGGTCACAGCCAGAAAACCAAATGCCCGAAAAAAAAAAAAAAACTTGAACAGTAATTTATCATTTGATCTTATCCATATTGCTGTAAGCCTCTATCTGATGCCACTAAACGCCCCGACGCACGTTTCGCAGATGTACTTTCTCAAATGGTAATCGATCCTAGCTTGGGAACTCATTTTTTCAGCTGCTCAGAATTGGCTGAAGCAATGATAAAGGCTGTGATTGGCTGTTCAGAATTGAACAGCCTATCACAGTGATCGGGAGGCCGGATGAGGAAGGACATAGCCCGGGATACCGACACCATCTCCCTACAGGTAAGATGGCGTTGGAATTGTAATGCGTTCACCGGGACTTACGCACACACGCACAGTTCATGCTATTCAGGCTGCCAGTACTTGGGCTCGTTCAGAGGCCACGTGCTGTTGACTGTGGAGGTTGTGAGCGGGCACACCCGCACAGATCTGCTAGTTAACCCCTATTCGAAGGATAGGGGCTAACTTCTATTCTCGGAGCACTCCTTCAAAGTCAAAACAGGCCTACTCACTAAGGGGTCAAATGCAAATGGGATACATGGGACAATCACGATACTCTGAAAGCGCACTTAAAGTGAGGTCTGTACTTCAATATTCTACCTATATAACATACTAATAGACTACATACCTATATACAGTAATACTACAGACCTACCAATATACAGTAACTACCTACTTATATATAATAATACTATTGCTACCTTACAGTACTACTTTATTAACCTTTAACTGCTGCTGCTGCTGGACGCCATTACTGGCTGCGGGCTCCATCTCTATAATAATAAAAATAAATAAATCTTTCAGTCACACGGCTTCTTGCTTTTCTTTTGTTTGATAAGAGCGTGGCAAATCATGGAGCTATAGCCACTACAGTATATAGGGCAGGTACAACAGACCCAGTGTATACAGAAGAACACCAGTAAAAATCACAGGCGCACGAGTCCGTACTGACTGAGTGTGCTCCTGAATGCGCACCTTCGCTGCCCTGATAAACCAATCAGCGTCAGGCCAATTGCAGCCTGGCAACCAATCAAAGCATAGAGCTGCACAGCCAATGAGCTATTTCCTGCGGTGCCTTTAATCCATTCCCAACCACTGAGGTGCATGTACGTTACAGGCCAGGAGCGGGTGTATGAAGCGGCTCATGATCAGGCGCTGACACGAAAAAGAGATGCTTCCATCCTCCATTTGGACATGTATGGAGCATACGCTGGGGTCTAAGGCTCAGGCACAATGTACACACCTCCGCCCCACACCACGAGCTGTCAGACCTCTGCCCCACACCACGAGCTGTCAGACCTCTGCCCCACACGAGCTGTCAGACCTCCGCCCCACACCACGAGCTGTCAGACCTTCGCCCCACACCACGAGCTGTCAGACCTCCGCCCCACACCACAAGCTGTCAGACCTCCGCCCCACACCACGAGCTGTCAGACCTCCGCCCCACACCACGAGCTGTCAGACCTCTGCCCCACACCACGAGCTGTCAGACCTCCACCCCACATCACGAGCTGTCAGACCTCCGCCCCACACCACGAGCTGTCAGACCTCCGCCCCACACCACAAGCTGTCAGACCTCTGCCCCACACCACGAGCTGTCAGACCTCCACCCCACACCACACCACGAGCTGTCAGACCTCCGCCCCACACCACGAGCTGTCAGACCTCCACCCAACACCACGAGATGTCAGACCTCCTCCCCACACCACGAGCTGTCAGACCTCCGCCCCACACCACGAGCTGTCAGACCTCCGCCCCACACCACGAGCTGTCAGACCTCCGCCCCACACCACGAGATGTCAGACCTTCACCCCACACCACGAGATGTCAGACCACCGCCCATGGCCAGCTCTAGGTTTTTATGGGCCCCGGGCGAAAGAGTCTCAGTGGGCCCTTTTAACACAGACTATGATTCATGATGCAGATACTGCAGAGAAATATAGGTACAGTACAACGCCAAACACTTCACTTCTTCCATTACATGAGTGATATCTGTTGTAAATTCTACAATAGCTCAGAAACCACCAAATCCTCACAGCGCACAGTACAGACCGGACAGTACAGACCTCCATAGAATATTATGGGCTCCACATAGTCCTACATACAGTATTATGGGCCAAATATAATGCTCCATAAAGAATATTGGACCCCAAATAATGTTCCATACAAAATATGGAGCTCTCCTCTGCACTGTGCTGCGTTCTGCACTGTTACGGCTCAGGAAAGGGCGCTCTGGAAAGACTCCCCATTATCATCATCATTGCCTCCCCATTATCATCATTTCCTCCCCATTATCATCATTGCCTTCCCATCATCATCATTGCCTCCCCATTATCATCATTTCCTCCCCATTATCATCATTGCCTTCCCATCTTCATCATTGCCTCCCCATTATCAATCGCCTCCCCATCATCATCATTGCCTCCCCATCATCATAGCCTCCCCATTATCATCATTGTCTCCCCATCATCATCATTGCCTCCCCATCATCATCATCATCGTCTCCCCATCATCATCGCCTCCCCATCATCATTTCCTCCCCATCATCATCATTGCCTGCTCACCACCATCACTGCCTCCCCCCACCACCATCACACATACAGTACCACACACAGACAGCACCGCAGCACTCTCTCACATACATACACACAAAGCACCACACTACATACACACACGCAGGCAGACTCACACACACCACATCTCACCTGTCCGGCGTCCGCAACGCAGGCAGTCCCGCAGCATCACTGGCGCCCGCACTTACTCTCTGCAACAGCCGTCCGCTGAATGATGATGTCATCCAGGGGCACTGCTGTGAGAGGAAGCGAGGGCGCCCTGCAGTCGCCCCCTGGAGCCGGGAGCTGCGGAGGCACAGGGAAAGGTAAGTATTGTGCCGGCTACCAGGGCCCTGAGCAAGTGGGGGGGGGCAATGGCGGCGCTTGCACCGCTATCATCTGCTAAGGGGCGCCGGTGTGCCCGATGGCGAGTGGGCCCCCCGCCTGCTCAGGGCCCCGGCACTTGGCCGGGTACGCCGGGTGCTGACGCCGGCCCTGCCTCCGCCCAACACCACGAGATGTCAGCCCTGCACCCCACACCACGAGCTGTCAGACCTCTGCCCCACCCCACCAGCTGTCAGCTCCGCACCCCACACGCTGTCAGACCTCCGTCTCACCTGCTGTGATCGGGAATATGCGCAAGAGCGTCGTACGACTGACAGATGTGTCCTAAATCCAGATGATACTTGAAGATACGAATCCTCAAAGTCGCCTACAATTAGGAGACAACTGGTCAGTCACCAAAAAAATATCATAGATACATAGAGAAGGACACAAGAGCTTGTACATGGCATTACCTGACTTTTCAGGTCGTCCGCAGTCTTCGAAATAGACAATGTGGCTAACTGAATCAGCAGCTGTGGCAAACCCAAAACCTTACAGGAGACGCAGCACCTGGGAATAAAGGCAACAGCTTACTACAGGCAGAATACGGATCATCATACAGCAGAGTGGCAAAAGATGGAGAGACAGAAATGCGCTCTCCTGAATGCACACCTTCATGCGCACCAAGAGGCAGACATCCGCTCTCCTGAATGCACACCTTCATGCGCACCAAGAGGCAGAAATGCGCTCTCCTGAATGCACACCTTCATGCGCACCAAGAGGCAGAAACGCGCTCTCCTGAATGCACACCTTCATGCGCACAAGAGACAGAAATGCGCTCTCCTGAATGCACACCTTCATGCGCACCAAAAGACAGAAATGCGCTTTCCTGAATGCACACCTTCATGCGCACCAAGAGGCAGAAATGCGCTCTCCTGAATGCACACCTTCATGCGCACCAAGAGGCAGAAATGCGCTCTCCTGTATGCATACCTTCATGCGCACCAAGAGGCAGAAATGCGCTCTCCTGAATGCACACCTTCATGCACACCAAGAGGCAGAAATGCGCTCTCCTGAATGCACACCTTCATGCACACCAAGAGGCAGAAATGCGCTCTCCTGAATGCACACCTTCATGCGCATTAAGAGGCAGAAATGCGCTCTCCTGAATGCACACCTTCATGCGCACCAAGAGGCAGAAACGCGCTCTCCTGAATGCACACCTTCATGCGCACCAAGAGACAGAAATGCGCTCTCCTGAATGCACACCTTCATGCACACCAAAAGACAGAAATGCGCTCTCCTGAATGCACACCTTCATGCGCACCAAAAGACAGAAATGCGCTCTCCTGAATGCACACCTTCATGCGCACCAAGAGGCAGAAATGCGCTCTCCTGAATGCACACCTTCATGCACACCAAGAGGCAGAAATGCGCTCTCCTGAATGCACACCTTCATGCACACCAAGAGGCAGAAATGCGCTCTCCTGAATGCACACCTTCATGCGCACCAAGAGGCAGAAATGCGCTCTCCTGAATGCACACCTTCATGCGCACAAGAGACAGAAATGCGCTCTCCTGAATGCACACCTTCATGCGCACCAAAAGACAGAAATGCGCTTTCCTGAATGCACACCTTCATGCGCACCAAGAGGCAGAAATGCGCTCTCCTGAATGCACACCTTCATGCGCACCAAGAGGCAGAAATGCGCTCTCCTGTATGCATACCTTCATGCGCACCAAGAGGCAGAAATGCGCTCTCCTGAATGCACACCTTCATGCACACCAAGAGGCAGAAATGCGCTCTCCTGAATGCACACCTTCATGCACACCAAGAGGCAGAAATGCGCTCTCCTGAATGCACACCTTCATGCGCATTAAGAGGCAGAAATGCGCTCTCCTGAATGCACACCTTCATGCGCACCAAGAGGCAGAAACGCGCTCTCCTGAATGCACACCTTCATGCGCACCAAGAGACAGAAATGCGCTCTCCTGAATGCACACCTTCATGCACACCAAAAGACAGAAATGCGCTCTCCTGAATGCACACCTTCATGCGCACCAAAAGACAGAAATGCGCTCTCCTGAATGCACACCTTCATGCGCACCAAGAGGCAGAAATGCGCTCTCCTGAATGCACACCTTCATGCACACCAAGAGGCAGAAATGCGCTCTCCTGAATGCACACCTTCATGCACACCAAGAGGCAGAAATGCGCTCTCCTGAATGCACACCTTCATGCGCACCAAGAGGCAGAAATGCGCTCTCCTGAATGCACACCTTCATGCACACCAAGAGGCAGAAATGCGCTCTCCTGAATGCACACCTTCATGCACACCAAGAGGCAGAAATGCGCTCTCCTGAATGCACACCTTCATGCGCACCAAGAGGCAGAAATGCACTCTCCTGAATGCACACCTTCATGCGCACCAAGAGACAGAAATGCGCTCTCCTGAATGCACACCTTCATGCGCACCAAGAGGCAGAAATGCGACCTCCTGAAAGCACACCGATAGACAGAAATGCGACCTCCTGAATGCACACCTTCATGCACACCGATAGACAGAAATGCGACCTCCTAAATGCACACCGATAGACAGAAATGCGACCTCCTGAATGTACACCTTCATGCACACCGATAGACAGAAATGCGCTCTCTTAATGCACACCTTCATGCACACCGATAGACAGAAATGCACTCTCCTGAATGCACACCTTCATGCACAGCAAGAGACAGAAATGCGACCTCCTGAATGCACACCAAGAGACAGAAATGCGCTCTCCTGAATGCACACCTTCATGCACACCAAGAGACAGAAATGCGCTCTCCTGAATGCACACCTTCATGCACACCAAGAGGTAGAAATGCGCTCTCCTGAATGCACACCTTCATGCACACCGATAGACAGAAATGCGCTCTCCTGAATGCACACCTTCATGCACACCAAGAGCAGAAATGCGCTCTCCTGAATGCACACCTTCATGCACACCAAGAAGAAATGCGCTCTCCTGAATGCACACCTTCATGCACACCGATAGACAAATGCCTCTCCTGAATGCACACCTTCATGCACACCGATAGACAGAAATGCGCTCTCCTAAAATGCACACCTTCATGCGGACCAAGAGACAGAAATGCGCCTCTCTAATGCACACCTTCATGCACACCAAGAGGCAGAAATGCAACCTCCTGAATGCACACCTTCATGCAGAGAGACAGAAATGCGCTCTCAATGCGTGGAGACGCAGCACTTAGGAATAAAGGCAACAACTTACTACAGGCAGAATACAGATTATCATAGGCAAAGGATGGAGAGGCAGAAATGCGCCCTTCTGAATGTGCGCCTTACGCTCCTAAATGCGCGCCTTTCAATCCCAAATGCGCGCAACTTCCACCTTCCAAGCCAGAGCGCGCTCCTAAATCCACCGCCTGGCCCGAGCGAGCGCGCTCCTAAATCCACCGCCTGGCCCGAGCGCGCTCCTAAATCCACCGCCTCCCGCAGCTCCCAAAGACCAATCAGCGCACAATCAGCGCAAGACTGCCACTCCCATGACACGCCCACTGCAAGATTCACCTTCGAAGAGCAAACTCGCGTCCCGGCGGGATGGTATGTGTCCCGCAGTGAGAGGCCGCCACGCCCCCCATGCACCCCTTCCTTGCCTTTCCTGCGCTCCACTACAGCTTCTGACAGCAGAGCAATGACTTTGCTGGCTGTCTTTCATATGTTCATACAGGACCTGTAATGAGGTCACAGGAGGGGAGGAGTTGAGTGTCACACGGTCAGGCTACTCTGTGTGCAGGACGGTCTCTGGCTCTCTGCTGTGCTGGTTGTCAGGTGCTCAATGAGGGTAAGTTTATGTGAGGGGTCAGGAGGCATTTACAGTGTGGATGTAGCAGTGCTGTACTGTGTACAAGGTGTACGGAGCAGAGCCGTCTGTGTACGAGGTGTACGGAGCGGAGCCGTGTGTGTACAAGGTGCACAGAGCGGAGCCGTGTGTGTACGACGTGTACGGAGTGGAGCCGCGTGTGTTATGATTTGGTAGCTGAGGAGAGCAGGCAAAAAAGGCAATACACCAGAGAGGTTGGAATCTACTGGATTGCAGTACCCTGACTAACCACCACAACTAAAGGCAGCCGTGGAGCGTACCTACGTTGGTCCTAGATGCCTCGTCACAGCCTGAGAAGCTAACTACACCTAATGATAGAAAGAGGAAAACTATCTGCCCCGGAGCAGATCCCCAAAGAACATAGGAAGCCCTCAAACATGTAATGGCGGTTAGACAAGAGGAAAACACAGACACAGACAGAAAATAGTATGAGCAAATATTGGGGCCCAAACTTCCTAGAAAGAAAAGGATAGGAAAGTCACTTACTGCAATCCAAAAAACCCTAAAAAAATACCAACACACTAATTGCAAAAACACCTGAGATCACACAACCTCTATTAGTTCTCTGGTGTAACAAAACTAAACAGCAGCCACTGAAAAAAAACTGGAAAAGGCAAATGAACAAATAACAGTGGCTGAACTAAACTGAGAGGTGCACAAGCCCCCGGAGGGGACCCGGCAGACCCCCACAGAAGTGCAGGACAAAATGCAAAAAGCAAGCACAAAAAACTAAAAGAAGAAAAAGTCTTATCTGTTAGCAGAAGATGCAGGCACGAAACAGCAAGCTTCAAAGTGAAACAGGAATCACAGTTGAGACCAGAACAATTGATCACCGGCAACCCTGATGGGAGGGAAACTCCCTTATATAAGACCAGTCAGTAACACCTGATCGCCAATCTTCACAATCTTCATTGAATAGTTCAGTACTGTTTGTAACCACCAGAGGGAGCTTCTGCTCAGAATTCATTTCTAGCACATTCACAACAGTACCCCCCCCTTGAGGAGGGGTCACCGAACCCTCATTTGGGCAACCAGGTCGGTCAGGATGAGCTCTGTGATACGCACGGATGAGTTTCCTAGCATGGATGTCCGAAGCAAACACCCAAGAATTGTCCTCCTGACCATAACCTCTCCACTTAACCAAATACTGGAGTTTCCGTCTAGAAAAACGAGAATCCAATATTTTCTCAACCACATACTCCAGATTGCCCTCAACCAAAACAGGGTCAGGAGGCACCGCCATAGGAACCACCGGCTCGACAAACCTCTTCAATAAAGACTCGTGGAACACGTTATGGATCTTAAATGTCCCTGGAAGAAGTAAACGAAAGGAAACAGGATTAAGAATCTCCATGATCTTATAAGATCCAATGAACCTAGGCTTAAACTTAGGAGATGCAACTCTCATAGGGATATTTCTTGAGGACAACCAGACCAAGTCCCCCACTTCAAACCGAGGACCATCAGTCCTATGCCGGTTGGCAAACAGCTGGGCCCTCTCCTGAGAGAGGGGACAACCTCTCCACCACCTGGTCCCAAATCTGCTGCATACGCTCCACAACAGAGTCAACAAATGGACAGACAGAAGCCTCCGTCTGTCCCGAAGAAAATCGAGGGTGAAACCCAGAATTGCAGAAAAATGGAGACATCAAGGTTGCAGAGCTAGCCCTATTATTAAGGGCAAACTCAGCCAAAGGCAAAAAAGAGACCCAGTCATCCTGATAAGCAGACACAAAGCATCTCAGATAAGTCTCCAATGTCTGGTTTGTTCTCTCAGTTTGTCCATTGGTCTGAGGATGAAAAGCCGAGGAGAAAGACAATTGAACACCAAGTTTAGAACAAAAAGTCCTCCAAAATCTGGAAACAAACTGGACTCCTCTGTCAGACACAATGTTCTCAGGAATACCGTGTAACCGAACCACGTGCTGAAGGAACAAAGGCACTAATTCGGAGGAGGAAGGCAACTTAGGTAATGGCACAAGATGTATCATTTTGGAAAATCTATCACAAATCACCCAGATAACGGTCATTCTCTGAGAAACAGGGAGGTCGGAAATGAAATCCATAGAGATATGGGTCCATGGTCTCTTGGGCACAGGCAATGGCATCAACAAACCACTAGGGCGAGAGCAAGGCTTGGAGCGACTGCACAAATTCCCTGACGTCACGAGACAAAGTAGGCCACCAAAAGGACCGACTAACCAAGTCTCTGGTACCAAAAATTCCGGGATGACCGGTCAACGCGGAACAATGAATCTCAGACATCACACTCTTTTTCCACCGGTCTGGGACAAACAATTTCCCAATAGGGCAGAGTTCGTGTTTATCCTCCTGACACCCTTCCAGAGCCAGTCTCAAATTGGGCGAGATGGCGGAAAGAACTACACCCTCTTTCAAAATAACAGCAGGATCAGATAACTCAGGAGAGTCAGCAAGGAAACTCCTCGAGAGGGCATCCGCTTTAACATTCTTAATGCCAGGAAGAAAGGAAACCACAAAATTAAAACGTGTGAAAAACAAGGCCCACCTGGCCTGTCTAGGATTAAGTCGCTTGGCTGATTCCAGATAAACCAGATTCTTATGGTCCGTGAGCACCACAACCTGATGTTTGGCTCCCTCCAGCCAATGTCTCCACTCTTCAAAAGCCCACTTCATGGCCAATAACTCCCGATTACCCATGTCATAATTACGTTCAGTTGGAGAAAATTTTCGAGAGAAAAAGGCACAAGGTTTACTTTTAGAGGTCTCTGGATCTCTTTGGGACAAAACGGCACCTGCCCCAATTTCAGAGGCATCAACCTCCACCTGAAATGGCAGAGAAACATCAGGCTGCCGTAGAACAGGAGCAGAAGTGAATCTCTGCTTAAGTTCCTGAAACGCAGAAACTGCCTCAGGAGGCCAATTCACCACATCAGAACCCTTCTTGGTCAAATCAGTCAATGGTTTAACAATAACCGAGAAATTACCAATAAATTTACGATAAAAATTGGCAAAACCCAAGAATCTCTGAAGAGCCTTTAATGAAGTAGGTTGGACCCAATCACAGATGGCCTGAACCTTGACCGGGTCCATTTCAATAACAGATGGGGACAAAATGAATCCCAGAAATGAGATCCTCTGTACGCCAAAAAGACACTTTGATCCCTTCACATACAGAGCATTCTCTCTCAAAATCTGGAACACAGTCTGAACATGTTTCACATGAGAGTCCCAATCATTGGAAAAAATCAAGATATCATCCAAATAAACAATCAGAAATTTATCCACAAAATCCCTGAAAATGTCATTCATGAAGGACTGGAAGACGGAAGGAGCATTAGTGAGCCCAAAGGGCATCACTAGGTACTCAAAATGCCCCTCTGGGGTATTAAATGCCGTCTTCCATTCATCCCCGTGCTTAATGCGAATAAGGTTATATGCCCCCCTGAGGTCAAGCTTGGTAAACCATGTAGCACTTTTCACCCTGGAAAACAGGTCAGAAATCAAGGGTAACGGATATTGATATTTCACAGTGATCTTGTTCAAGAGACGATGATAAATACACGACCTTAATGAACCATCCTTTTTGGCCACAAGGAAAAAACCGGCACCCAAGGGTGAAGAGGATGGTCTGATATGACCCTTCTCCAATGACTCCTTGATATAAGACCGCATAGCGTCATGTTTAGGTACAGACAAGTTAAAAAGGCGACCTTTAGGGAATTTACTACCAGGCACTAATTCAATAGCGCAGTCATAGCTCCTATGGGGGGGCAAGGATGCAGATTTACTTTCGCTGAACACATCAGAAAAATCAGTCAAAAAGTCAGAAACATCCTGAGCCTGGGGAGAGGCAGAAAAAACAGGAGTGTTGGCATTAACACATTGGCAGCCCCAACTGGTTACAGACACAGATTTCCAATCCAAAACAGGATTATGAGACTGTAACCAAGGGAAACCCAGAACAATAATGTCATGCAGATTATATAGCACCAAAAATTTGCAACTCTCCTGATGATCAGGTTCAACCCTCATTATCACCTGAGTAGAGAACTGGGGTTTATTCTCAGCCAAAGGGGTAGAATCGATTCCCAGTAGGGGAATAGACTTCCGTAGGGGTATCAAGGGAAACCCACAACATTTAGCAAAATCAAAATCCATCAGGTTAATAGCTGCTCCCGAATCAACAAAAGCCTGAGCAGAAAATGTGGACAGGGAGCAAATCAGGGTAACAGTCAACAAAAATTTAGTCTGAACACTACCCAAGACAACTGAACGTGCAAAACGTCTTCCCCGCTTAGGGCAGACTGAAATAGCATAAGAGGCATCACCACAGTAGAAACATAACCCATTGCGTTTTCGAAACTCATGACGCTGTGCCCCAGAAGCCACTCTATCACACTGCATGTGTTCAGAAGCTGGTTCACAAGGCAACACTATTCCACGCATACCTCTGCGCTCACGCAAACGTCTGTCAATTTGAATCGCTAATGACATAGAATCATTGAGACCAGAGGGAGCAGGGAAACCCACCATAACATCTTTTACATTCTCTGACAGACCCTTCCGAAAAAGGGCTGCCAAAGCATCGTCATTCCATTTGGTCAGGACTGCCCACCTTCGGAATCTCTGACAGTATAACTCAGCGTCCTCAAGCCCCTGATTTAATGCCAACAAGGCTTTTTCAGCTTGATCAGTGACATTAGGCTCATCGTACAATAACCCCAGAGCCTGAAAAAATGCATCAACATTACTCAAAACAGGATCCCCAGGTGTCAGGGAAAAAGCCCAATCCTGAGGATCTCCGCGCAGGAGAGAGATGACAATTTGAACCTGCTGCGCTGCGTTCCCTGAGGACTTAGATTTTAAGGCAAAAAACAACTTACAGTTATTTTTGAAATTCAGAAATTTAGCCGATCCCCTAAAAACAAATCTGGCATGGGAATCCTAGGTTCCACAACAGGCAACCCTGCAAGATAGGTAGCAATACTCCGAACTTCAGTGGCAAGCTGATCCACACGGCCAGACAACTGTGCAAGCTCCATTGAGAGAAAAAAAAAATCCTCCTCAGCACTCAGAGATATAGAGGGAAAAAAAAAAAAATTTCTGACAACTCTGACAATCTTCTTTCTTTCACACTATTTTTCCCTTCTGTGAGTACCATATAATTAACAGTTTTAGAGCCGGTGATACTGTTATGATTTGGTAGCTGAGGAGAGCAGGCAAAAAAGGCAATACACCAGAGAGGTTGGAATCTATTGGATTGCAGTACCCTGACTAACCACCGCAACTAAAGGCAGCCGTGGAGCGTACCTACGTTGGTCCTAGACACCTCGTCACAGCCTGAGAAGCTAACTACACCTAAAGATAGAAAGAGGAAAACTATCTGCCCCGGAGCAGATCCCCAAAGAACATAGGAAGCCCTGTTATGTTTCGGTAGCTGAGGAGTGCAGGTAAAAAAGGCAATACACCAGAGAAGTTGGAATCTATGAGATTGCAGTACCCTGACTAACCACCACAACTAGAGGCAGCCGTGGAGCGTTCCTACGTTGGTCCTAGACGCCTCGTCACAGCCTGAGAAACTAACTACACCTAAAGATAGAAAGAGGAAAGCTATCTGCCCCGGAGCAGATCCCCAAAGAACATAGAAAGACCCCAAACATGTAATGGCGGTTAGACAAGATGAAATACTGACACAGACAGAAAATAGTATGAGCAAACGTTGGGGCCCAAACTACCTAAATAGAAAAGGATAGGAAGGGCACTTACTGCAATCCCAAAAAACCCTGAAAAGCACCAACTCTACTAATTTCAAAATCACCTGAGATCACACGACCTCTACCACCTAAATTAGTTCTCTGGTGTAACAAAATCACCTCGGGCGCTCGGGCCTATCCTCCTGACACCCCTCCAGAGCCAGTCTCAAATTGGGTGAGATGGCAGAAAGAACTACACCCTCTTTCAAAATAACAGAAGGATCAGATAACTCAGGAGAGTCCGCAAGGAAACTCCTCGAGAGGGCATCAGCCTTAACATTCTTAGTGCCAGGAAGAAAGGAAACCACAAAATTAAAACGTGTGAAAAACAAGGCCCACCTGGCCTGTCTAGGATTGAGTCGCTTGGCAGATTCCAGATAAACCAGATTCTTATGGTCCGTAAGGACCACCACCTGATGTTTGGCTCCCTCCAGCCAATGTCTCCACTCTTCAAAAGCCCACTTCATGGCCAGTAACTCCCGATTACCCACGTCATAATTACGTTCAGTAGGAGAAAATTTTCGAGAGAAAAAGGCACAAGGGTTACTTTTAGAGGTCTCTGGATCTTTTTGGGACAAAACGGCACCTGCCCCAATTTCAGAGGCATCAACCTCCACCTGAAATGGCAGAGAAACATCAGGCTGCCGTAGAACAGGAGCAGAAGTGAATCTCTGCTTAAGTTCCTGAAATGCAGAGACTGCCTCAGGAGGCCAATTCACCACATCAGAACCCTTTCTGGTCAAATCAGTCAATGGTTTAACAATAACCGAGAAATTACCAATAAATTTACGATAAAAATTGGCAAAACCCAAAAATCTTTGAAGAGCCTTTAATGAAGTAGGTTGGACCAAATCACAGATGGCCTGAACCTTGACCGGGTCCATTTCAATAACAGATGGGGACAAAATGAATCCCAGAAATGAGATCCTCTGTACGCCAAAAAGACACTTTGATCCCTTCACATACAGAGCATTCTCTCTCAAAATCTGGAATACAGTTCGAACATGTTTCACATGAGAGTCCCAGTCATTAGAAAAAATCAAGATATCATCCAAATAAACAATCAGAAATTTATCCACAAAATCCCTGAAAATGTCATTCATGAAGGACTGGAAGAAAGAAGGAGCATTAGTGAGCCCAAAGGGCATCACAAGGTACTCAAAATGCCCCTCAGGGGTATTGAACGCCGTCTTCCATTCATCCCCGTGCTTAATGCGAATAAGGTTATATGCCCCCCTGAGGTCAAGCTTGGTAAACCAAGTAGCGTTTTTCACCCTGGAAAACAGGTCAGAAATCAAAGGTAACGGGTATTGATATTTTACAGTAATATTGTTCAAAAGACGATAATCAATACACGGCCTTAATGAACCATCCTTTTTGGCCACAAAGAAAAAACCGGCACCTAAGGGTGAAGAGGATGGTCTGATATGACCCTTCTCCAATGATTCCTTGATATAAGACCGCATAGCGTCATGTTCAGGTACAGACAAGTTAAAAAGGCGACCTTTAGGGAATTTACTACCAGGCACTAATTCAATAGCGCAGTCATAGCTCCTATGGGGAGGCAAGGATGCAGATTTACTTTCGCTAAACACATCAGAAAAATCAATCAAAAAGTCAGGAACATCCTGAGCCTGGGGGGAAGCAGAAAAAACAGGAGTGTTGGTATTAACACATTGGCAGCCCCAACTGGTTACAGACACAGATTTCCAATCCAAAACAGGATTATGAGACTGCAACCAAGGGAAGCCCAGTACGATAATATCATGCAGATTATACAGAACCAAAAATTTACAGCACTCCTGATGATCAGGTTCAACCCTCATTATCACCTGAGTAGAGAACTGAGGTTTATTCTCAGCCAAAGGGGTAGAATCGATCCCCAGTAGGGGAATAGACTTCTGTAGGGGTATCAAGGGAAACCCACAACGTTTAGCAAAATCATAATCCATCAGGTTAATAGCTGCTCCAGAATCAACGAAAGCCTGAGCAGAAAATGGGACAGAGAGCATATCAGAGTGACAGTTAATAAAAACTTAATCTGAACACTACCCAAGACAACTGAGCGTGCAAAACGTCTTCCCCGCTTAGGGCAGACTGAAATAGCATGAGAGGCATCACCACAGTAGAAACATAACCCATTGCGCTTTCGAAACTCATGACGCTGTGCCCCAGACACCACTCTATCACACTGCATGGGTTCAGAAGCAGGTTCACAAGGCAACACCATTCCACGCATACTTCTCCGCTCACGCAAACGTCTGTCAATTTGAATCGCTAATGACATAGAATCATTAAGACCAGAGGGGACAGAGAATCCCACCATAACATCCTTTACATTATCTGACAGACCCTTCCGAAAAAGGGCCGCCAAAGCGTCGTCATTCCACTTGGTCAGGACTGCCCACCTACGGAATCTCTGACAGTATAACTCAGCGTCATCAAGACCCTGATCTAATGCCAACAAGGCTTTTTCAGCTTGATCAGTGACATTAGGCTCATCGTACAATAACCCTAAAGCCTGAAAAAATGCATCAACATCACTCAAAACAGGATCCCCAGGTGTCAGGGAAAAAGCCCAATCCTGAGGATCGCCGCGCAGGAGAGAGATGACAATTTGAACCTGCTGCGCTGCGTTCCCTGAGGACTTAGATTTTAAGGCAAAAAACAATTTACAATTATTTTTGAAATTCTGAAACTTAGCTCGATCCCCTAAAAAACAAATCTGGCATGGGAATCCTAGGTTCCACAACAGGCAACCTAGCAAGATAGGCAGCAATACTCCGAACCTCAGTGGCAAGCTGATCCACACAGCCAAACAACTGTGCAAACTCCATTGAGAGAAAAAAAAATCCTCCACAGCACCCAGAGATACAGAGGGAAAAAAAAAATGCAACAAACAGAAAAATATCTCTGACAACTATGACAACCTTTTTTCTTTCACAATATTTTTTCCCTTCTGTGAGTACCATACAATTTTCAATTTTTAGGCCGGTGATACTGTTATGTTTCGGTAGCTGAGGAGTGCAGGTAAAAAAGGCAATACACCAGAGAAGTTGGAATCTATGAGATTGCAGTACCCTGACTAACCACCACAACTAGAGGCAGCCGTGGAGCGTTCCTACGTTGGTCCTAGACGCCTCGTCACAGCCTGAGAAACTAACTACACCTAAAGATAGAAAGAGGAAAGCTATCTGCCCCGGAGCAGATCCCCAAAGAACATAGAAAGCCCCCAAACATGTAATGGCGGTTAGACAAGATGAAATACTGACACAGACAGAAAATAGTATGAGCAAACGTTGGGGCCCAAACTACCTAAATAGAAAAGGATAGGAAGGGCACTTACTGCAATCCCAAAAAACCCTGAAAAGCACCAACTCTACTAATTTCAAAATCACCTGAGATCACACGACCTCTACCACCTAAATTAGTTCTCTGGTGTAACAAAATCAAAACAGCAGCCACTGAAAAAACTGGAAAAAGCAAAAGTACATACATCAGTGGCTGAACTAAACTGAGAGGGCAAAAGCCCCCAGAGGGGACCCTGAAGGCCCCCACAGAAGTGCAGAACAAAATGCAAAAATCAAGCACAAAAACAAAAAGAAGAAAATGTCTTATCTGTTAGCAGGAGATGCAGACACGACACAGCAGGCTACAAAGGAAACAGGACTCAAGGATTGAGACCAGAGCAATTGATCACCGGCAACCCTGATGGGAAGGCGACTCCCTTATATAAGACCAGTCAGTAACACCTGATTCCCACTCCTCACAATCTTCACTGGACAGTCCAGTACCGCTTGTAACCACCAGAGGGAGCCTCTGCTCAGAACTTATTTCAAGTCCATTCACAACAAAGCCCCCAAACATGTAATAGCGGTTAGACAAGAGGAAACACAGACACAGACAGAAAATAGTATGAGCAAACGTTGGGGCCCAAACTTCCTAGAAAGGATAGGAAGGTCACTTACTGCAATCCAAAAAACCCTAAAAAATACCAACACACTAATTGCAAAAACACCTGAGATCACACGACCTCTACCACCTAAATTAGTTCTCTGGTCAGGGTGGATAAAAATCAATGATTTTTTTTAAAAAAATCAAAAAAATCGGATTTTTTTGATTTAAATCGGATTTTTTTCAATAAACTGTTTTGAGGAAAATATTTTACCATCCAAAGGTTCTTCCATCATGAGATAAGGCTGAGTTGTTTAACTCAGTAGAATAAAGGCTGTATATGTGTAACATTCACAATGCCATGCTCTTCCAGAGGTTTCTGTAGGATTAGTGGGCAGTTTCTCTCCTACAGGTCCTTCTCAAAAAATTAGCATATAGTGCTAAATTTCATTATTTTCCATAATGTAATGATTACAATTAAACTTTCATATATTTTAGATTCATTACACACCAACTGAAATTTGTCAGGTCTTTTATTGTTTTAATACTGATGATTTTGGCATACAACTCCTGATAACCCAAAAAACCTGTCTCAAAAAATTAGCATATCAAGAAAAGGTTCTCTAAACGACCTATTACCCTAATCTTCTGAATCAACTAATTAACTCTAAACACATGCAAAAGATTCCTGAGGCTTTTAAAAACTCCCTGCCTGGTTCATTACTCAAAACCCCCATCATGGGTAAGACTAGCGACCTGACTGATGTCAAGAAGGCCATCATTGACACCCTCAAGCAAGAGGGTAAGACCCAGAAAGAGATTTCTCAACAAATAGGCTGTTCCCAGAGTGCTGTATCAAGGCACCTCAATGGGAAGTCTGTTGGAAGGAAACAATGTGGCAGAAAACGCTGTACAACGAGAAGAGGTGACCGGACCCTGAGGAAGATTGTGGAGAAGGACCGATTCCAGACCTTGGGGGACCTGAGGAAGCAGTGGACTGAGTCTGGTGTAGAAACATCCAGAGCCACCGTGCACAGGCGTGTGCAGGAAATGGGCTACAGGTGCCGCATTCCCCAGGTAAAGCCACTTTTGAACCATAAACAGCGGCAGAAGCGCCTGACCTGGGCTACAGAGAAGCAGCACTGGACTGTTGCTAAGTGGTCCCAAGTACTTTTTTCTGATGAAAGCAAATTTTGTGTCATGGGTGCATCGCCACGAAGATCGTCGCGATTGCACATTCTGACTTCTCACAGCTGAGCTGCTGTTTCTTTGTGTTTGGTAATGAGAGAGTTAATTTTACCTAGCTCTTTGCTAAGACTAGGTCCAGCCTCGCCCGGCTGCTTTGGATTATGTTCTAATTAGTTTCCTTTATATTCCTGCCAGTCTGGGTGTTTGATGCCGGTGAAAGCATTCATATAGTTTAGCAGACTGGATCGGTTCTGAGAATACTTAAGCTAAGAGCTCCTTAGTTGTTTTTACTCTTACAGCTTATAGTTTATCTCTGAGACCTTAGGTGTTCCTACTGTGTGTGAGTGTTGTATGTAAGACTTTATTTACTTTATTTCTTGTCTTTCTTGTATGTCTTTCTGTTCATTAACGTTACCTGTTCATTCCCTTTGGTGGTATTCAGGGTCCTTCTTAGGACTAGAATACAGTTGGCAGGGATTGATAGGAGACAGGGTTTACGCTGGTGGCCTGGACCTCTGTACCTTTAACAGTACCTCCAGGTTGAGGGATTAGTTAGGACCCCAGTTTAGGGTCAGCTTAGACCCCGGTCACCCTCTAGCCGGAGACAGCGTATAACGGATTCCGTTTTGACCCACTGGACTTTCTGTCAGGTAAATCTATGTTATCATATAGCTATGCGCATGTTATATAGTATGTTGCCCTTTTGATATAGATTATTGTCATCACATATATATATCTGCTATACAGCGTGACATTTTCACCGGCCTATACTAAAGATTCTCCCCAGCTATCATGGATCCAGTAGCCAGCTGGCCCGGCAGTTGCAGGGATTGTCCATGGAGTTGGCAGACATTAAGTCCAAGGTTCTGTCCCCCCCGGAGCAAACCAGATCTGAACCTAAGGTTGCTCTCCCGGACAGGTTCACTGGTGGGCGGGACAAATTTTTTACTTTCCGGGAGGCATGTAAATTGTACTTTCGGCTGCGGCCTCGGTCATCTGGGAGTGAAGAGCAGAGGGTGGGAATTGTTATCTCGCTCTTACAAGGGGATCCTCAATCTTGGGCGTTCTCTATTCCTCCAGGCTCCCCAGATCTCCAGTCAGTGGATCGATTTTTTACTGCCCTGGGTCTGGTATATGATGATCCGGATCGAGTCTCCCTTGCTGAAACAAGGTTGCGTAAAATACGGCAAGGAAATCGTTCCAGCGGAGGAATATTCTTCTGAGTTCCGTAGATGGGCAACAGATACTCAGTGGAATGACCCAGCTCTTAGGAGCCAGTTTTGTCAAGGGTTGTCTGACAAATTAAAAGATGTGTTGGCTCAGTATGATTCTCCTCCATCACTGGAGGCTGCTATGGCCCTCGCTATTCGCATTGATAGACGTCTTCGGGGAAGACGCGAGGTAACTCCGCCCCCCGTGATGACTCCACCTACTACTAAAGTCCCTTATACTGAGGTTCCCTGGTCTGTTCTGAGGAACCCATGCAGTTGGGAGGGACATCATTTTGTAGGAGGGAATCAGCGGTGCGCCGCAAGACTAGAAGGTGTTTCTTTTGCGGGGAGAGAGGGACATTTTGTTGGGGGGTGTCCATCCCGGACCTCTTTGAACCAAGGAGTTAACCTGGGAGTGTGTATTTCGTCCCCAAATCCCTCTCAGTTTCTCGTGCCTGCGGAGGTGGTGATTGGTACTAGAACTGAGAGGATTTCTGTTTTTCTTGATAGTGGGTCCGGGGCTAATTTGGTGGACACTCGGTTTGCCCAGGTGCATGGTATGCAACTGAGTGTATTGGCCAAACGGTCCCTATACTC
>JARQOD010004311.1:35840-56015 GCA_033576555.1 Oophaga sylvatica | reverse complement strand
AGCACACAGCCGACACCACCACTCCTTCCTGAAGGATAGGAACCGGGTCATCCGTCTTTCCGGCCCCTGGGAAACTACGAGATAAGGCATCAGGAAGCAATTTTATTGAGCAGTCATACGTGCGATGAGGAGGTAACTTTTGACACCCCTCCTCTGAGAACATCTCCCCAAAGTCCTCCAGAAAAGGAGGCAAAGTCCTAGGCACGACCGCACCGATGACCGTGTTCATGCAGTTATTCTTGCAAAATTCACCCCACTGGCTTATCTTTCTGGATTGCCAATCAATCACTGGGTTATGTTTAGCCAACCAGGGAAGTCCCAACACAATAGGAGTAGGAAGACCCTCCAACACATAACAAGACAACTGTTCTTTATGTATTGCCCCTACTCGAAGGTCTATGTTATGAACAGCTTGTACAAAGCTACCTTGACCGAGAGGTCTGGCGTCAATAGAAAGTATAGGGATCGGTTTGGCCAATACACTCAGTTGCATACCTTGCACCTGGGCAAACCGAGCGTCCACCATATTAGCCCCAGACCCACTATCAAGAAGAACAGAAATCCTCTCAACTCTCGCACCAACCACCACCTCCGCAGGCACGAGAAATTGAGACGGACCTGGGACGAAATACCTACTCCCAGGTTGTCGTCCACCACACAACCTGGGATTAACAGTTTTTCGGTGACTTTTTTGCTCAATGAGGCACGGGAGGGACACCCCCCAACAAAATGTCCCTCTCTCCCGCAGAAGAAACACCTTCTTGTCTTGCGGCGCACCGCCGATTCCCTCCTACAAAATGATGTCCCACCCAACTGCATAGGTTCCTCAGAACAGACCAGGGGAACCTCCATATAAGGGACTTTAGTAGTGGGTGGAGTAATAACAGGGGGCGGAGTTACCTCGCACCTCCCCCAAAGCCGTCTATCAATACGAATAGCAAGGGCCATAGAAGCCTCCAGTGACGGAGGAGAATCATACTGAGCCAAAACATCTTTTAATTTGTCAGATAACCCTTGACAAAACTGGCTCCTAAGAGCTGGGTCATTCCACTGAGTATCTGTGGCCCATCTACGGAACTCAGAAGAAAATTCCTCTGCCGGACGATCTCCCTGCTGTATCCTACGTAACTTCGTTTCAGCAAGGGAGACCCGATCCGGGTCATCATACACCAGCCCCAGGGCAGCAAAAAATCGATCTACTGACTGGAGGGCCGGGGAGCCCGGAGGAAGAGAGAACGTCCAGGATTGAGGGTCCCCTTGTAAGAGCGAGATGACAATTCCCACCCTCTGCTCCTCACTCCCCGATGACCGAGACCGTAGCCGAAAGTACAATTTACATGCCTCCCGGAAGGTAAAAAATTTGTCCCGCCCACCAGTGAACCTGTCCGGGAGAGCAACCTTAGGTTCAGATCTGGTTTGCTCCGGGGGGGACAAAACCTTGGACTTAATGTCCGTAAACTCCATGGACAATTTCTCAACTGCAGGGCAAGCTGGGCTACTGGATCCATGGTAGCTGGGGAGAATCTATAGTTTGGCCGGTGAAAATGTCACGCTGTCTAGCAGATGTATAAATATATAATGTCAGTAATCTATCAAGTGGGACAACATTCTATATAACATATAAATAGGTAACATTAACATGTATATATAGCATAGTATTACCTGACATAATATCCTGTGGGTCAATGCTGAATCATTTTCACGCTGTCTCTGGCTAGAGGTGGACCGGGGTCTATGCTGACCCTAAACTGGGGTCCTGACTAGTCCCTCTACCTGGAGGTACTGTTAATGGTACAGAGGTCCAGGCCACCAGCGTAAACCCTGTCTCCTATAAATCCCTGACCACTGTAATCTAGTCCTTAGAAGGACCCTGATTACCACCATAGGGAATGGACAGGTAAAGGTTAACAAACAGTATAGACAAACGAGACAGACAGGGGATAAAGTAAATACTGTCTTGCATACAACATTAAAACACAGAGGGAACACCAAAGGTCTAGGAGATAAACTATAAGCAAGGTGAGGAGAAACAACAAAAGAGCTCTTAGCTTAAGTCTTCTCAGAACCGATCCTATCTGCAGTCTGTATGAATGCTTTCACCGGCATCTAACCAGCAGACTGGCAGCTATATAAAGGAAGCTAATTAGAACATAATCAAAAGCAGCCGGGCGAGGCTGGACCTAGTCTTAGCAAAGAGCTAGGTAAAATTAACTCCCTCATTACCAAACACAAAGAAACAGCAACTCAGCTGCGAGAAGTCAGAATGTGCAATCGCGACAATCTTCGTGGCGATGCACCCATGGCACTATGGCGGCAAGGCAGCGTGCAGCAGCCTGAGGGGACGCAGAGGTGCGTTACCTCATCAGGAAAAGTGATGCATGGGACTATGGGTGCAGCATCCCGACGGCGCGTCCCATGCATCACAAAAAAGCAGCCCTGCGCCGAATTCAGAGGGGCCTTGCTCGGCGGTTCGGGGTGCAGAGGACTACGAAGCAAATAAGGAAGAAGCTGGCGGACCTACGCTACCGGTCGAGCGATAGGGTCCCAGCATCCATGCACAGCTTCGCAGGCATCGTGGTGAGTGTTGTTGAGGGTATCTGGAGAGGCTAGGTTAAGGCTGTGACGGGACTACCAGTAGTGATGGGGTTACAGGCATTGACGGAAGTACTGGCAGTGATGGGGTTACAGACAGTGACGGGAGTACCATCAGTGATGGGGTTACGGACAGTATAGTCCTCCATACAGTATTATGGGCACCACATAGTGCGCCATACAGAATGGGCCCATATGTGCTCCATATGATGCTCCATATATAAATGTGATGTTCCATAAATAATGAACTCCATATGATGCTCTAGTATATGATGGGCCCCATATATAATTCTCCAGTGTATAATGATCCCCATATATTGCTCCAAACATTAAATACAAAGAAAGACCTCTCCTCGCCGGGCACTGCTCTACTCTGGACTTGTCAGGAAATGGGGAAGATGTCACAGCGGTGGAGCAGGGAGGTGTTGACGAGTACCAATAGTGAGGGGGTTACAGGCATTGACGGAAGTACTGGCAGTGACGGGGTTACAGGCAGTAATGGGAGTATCAGTAGTGATGGGAGTACAGCAGTGACGGGGTTTGTAGAAGGATTATTTCACTGAATTGTATTTTTTATTTGCAGCACCACCTTCACCTGCAGCTGCACCACTGTCCCCCGCAGCGCCATCACCAGGGGCATCACCGTGTCCAGGCACCCCTTCACCAGCACCTACCCCGCCTCCACTTTTGGGGTCATCATCCCCATCCCCATCCCCCCTAGGATTCTCTCCAGCGTCACTCCGTGACGCGTATGCAGGCTCGCCTTCAGGTAATTTACGCACATAATATAAGCTTCCGACAAGTTTGACAACTTTGTTAGGTCTTAAAATGTTTAAGGGCTGTTTGATATATATATTTTTCTGTGTTTCCCTAGCCGGCGGTGCCGCAGGTTCTGGGCGGGCCGTAAGCGGGTCTTCAGGGGAACTGCAGTCGCCCCAAAACCGTAAGTGCACACCAAACATGTAACATGTACATGTTGATGTTGCAACAGAATTCCCTGTTAACTGTTACCATTACCTCCACAGAAATCCCCACTGCCCAGGACCTGCGGATGTCACATCGTCGGATGATGGCAGCCATGCATCAACACGAGGTGATGCTGGAGAGGTTTCTGGCTGCCCTAGAAAGGAGGGGCAGTAGTTAATTTTTTTTTTGTTTTGTTTTTTTATTATTATTATTTGCATTTTATTGTTTTTTTATTTTTAGTTTTTTCTTGCTATGATATATATGCCAAAAATATATATTATATATATTAAGTTTATATACGCAGCTGTGGTGTATTATTTTTTATTATAAGGTTTTAGCGCTAGTGTGACCAGGGCCTTTAAAAGAAATGTTAATTTTTGAAATTTTTTTCATTATATTTTTTACCAATGCTGGAACTCCTATGACTGCTGGTACTCCCATGTCCCCGTGTGTGACAAGTAGAAACAAGTAGATGTAATAAAAATACAAATTTTTAATAGTTGTCAACAAAATTGTTGACATTAATAAGAATAAAAGACCACAATTCACTATATAGTTATATAGTTATTAAGGTTGAATGAAGACTTTAAGTCCATCTAGTTCAACCCATATCCTATCCTAACCTGCCCTAACATGTTGATCCAGAGGAAGGCAAAAAAACCCCAAGTGGCAAACAGTAAGCTTCACATTGGGGAAAAAAATTCCTTCCCGACTCCACATACGGCAATCAGACTAGCTCCCTGGATCAACGCTGTATCTAGGAAACTAGTGAATATAGCCTGTAATATTATACTTTTCAAGAAAGGCATCCAGTCCCCTCTTAAATTTTAGTAAGGAATCACTCATTACAACATTAGACGGCAGAGAGTTCCATAGTCTCACTGCTCTTACAGTAAAGAATCTGCGTCTGTGATTATGGCTAAACCTTCTTTCCTCCAGACGTAGAGGATGCCCCCTTGTCCCCGTCACAGGTCTAAGAGTAAAAAGATCATTAGAAAGGTCTTTGTACTGTCCCCTCATATATTTATACATTGTAATAAGATCACCCCTAAGCCTTCGTTTTTCCAAACTAAATAACCCCAAGTGTAATAACCTGTCTTGGTATTGCAGACCCCCCAGTTCTTTAATAACCTTGGTCGCTCTTCTCTGCACCGCTCCAGTTCAGCTATGTCTTTCTTATACACTGGAGACCTGAACTGCACACAGTATTCTAAGTGTGGTCGCACCAGTGACTTGTATAGAGGTAAAATTATGTTCTCCTCATGAGCATCTATGCCTCTTTTAATGCATCCCATTATTTTATTTGCCTTGCCTAGATAAATAAGATTTTTATTAAAAAAATGTAATAATGTAAAAAAAAATAGACAACAAAAAACTTTTGAAAATATTTTAAATCTACAACTGCTGGTAACATGGATCGTTGCCATTACCACGTTGCCTCGGCGGTGTATAAAAATAAGGTGGAGCAACAACGTTTGGGTTTGGTTGATTTATCCCAATTGGGTTTGGCACAGGATTGTGCGGCCATGAGTATTCCGGGTACTGCGGTCTGGCCGTGACGACATAACTGTTATCAAGGTTTCCTAATGACGCTTGAGTCAGGACCTCAAACATGAGTCTCTCTGCATGAACCCGCTGTATAGGATCCAGTGTTGGGAGCTTCTCATTAGCGTAGTAAGTAAGCAAAGCCAGTTATTTTTGGTTGGTCTTTTCCGCCGTAAGGACTTTTTTGGCTATTTCAATCAGTTCTGGAGTAGCCGAGGTGGGAGCCTTCCTTTTTCTGTAGGAAAATGTAAGCCGGCTCCGCACAGATGAGGATGGTGGCTCAACTACTTCGTCGTCTTGGACCAACGCCATGCTGTCTTCAGTCTGAGGTGTGGAGACAGCCTCTTCTGTGTCCTGCATGAACAAAAAACAAATGTTAAATCACAAAGAAAAAGAAATTTATCTTCACACTATAACACCCAAATACAGCAAAAATGTGAAAACGACACTTGTAAATGGATAGGCCTCAACCGTTGAGATAGATAAATTATCAGTACATGAAGGGATTAATTCAGCCATTTTATCTACATTTCACAATTATATTTTTAATTTCAAGTCCACTTTGGCATGTACATTAAAATGTGTTTTAATACAAAGGTACTTACATGTACGACAGGGGAGTCCGGCTGGATCACCGGGTCTGGTTCCAACATGGATGTCACTTGTCTGGGTACTTCTTGGTCCCTTGTGAAAGAAAACAGCTCAAAGTACCACAATTTGGGGACATACACATCTTCGGCCCCGGCTCCAAACTTGGTAGAATTCTGTACTTTGTTTAATTCTTTTTTGTAAACAGTGCGGAGGGCCTGAATCCGTTTTTTGACCGATGACTCATCCGCTGGTTCATCGGGATAACGGTTCTTGCACAGCTCCACCAGTTTTTGGTACGCCTCCTTCTTTTTTAGCCTGTTGCTGTAATCAGCCGACTTTATTTTCCACAGGCAAGGCATCGAGCGGTACATCTCGATGAATTCCCGCAGAAATTCATGCTTATCGGCCATCTGTAATAAAAAAGGATTATGTGAGAACGGCAGAATGGTTAAATAAAATGCTTACATAGCCTACACCATAGAACACATCAGGGATCATAAAATGGTGGTTTTGGGCGCAGCTGGAGAAAACAATGGCAGACCTAAATAAAAGTCATAGATGGACAACTACGGTAAAAACAGCAGGGATCACAAAATGGTGGTGGTGGGCGGGCCAGAACAAAACAATGGAAACAATGCCAAACAAAAAAAAAATTGATGGACGACAAAGGTTAACAACAGCTGGGATTTTAAAATGGATCTGTAAAATTAATTTAAAAAAAATTAAAAATTAAATGTGACAAAAAAAAAATACCTACCTTACAAGACTTGTTTGTGATCCTGGAAAAAAGAAAAAAAAAAAGGGAAACGCAATAGCGCAGCAAACTGGATCGCAGAAAAAATAACGGCACAGGCACAGACTGGATCGCAGCAAATGCAATAGAGGCACAGACTGGATCGCAGCAAATGCAATAGAGGCACAGACTGGATCGCAGAAAAAAAGATCAATAACGGCGCAGACTGGATAGCAGCAAACGCAATAGTGGCACAAACTGGATCGCAGTAGCTGCAAAGAAGGCTAGCAGGACGCACTGGAACGATGCTGGAGATTTGAATGAACCACTTCCGCTCGAGAGCAATGGAAAGGAGCGCTAATACGTCGTCTTTTATGACGCCGTCATCCAATCACAAAGCGAGAGAGCTGTGACATAAACAGTCATGACATATAGTGACCACCAATCTGAGGGCGTGGAAAAGGTTGCGCTCAATCACGCCTATCGAGGTCGTGATCTTTGACAATACATGCTGTGTGGCACGTCCTAACGACCGCCGAAGTCGTTATACAGATCGCTGATCGCTGATGCGTCGTTGATGAGATCTTCCTGTTTGGAAGCTACTAGCGACCTTAAAGCGATCACACCAATGATCTCGTTAGCTTGTGTCGTTATCGTGATCGCTAGTGCGATCGCTTAGTGTGGCAGTACCTTTAGTCAGTAAAAAGTAGGTAGGAGTATTTAAAACAAGAAAATGATAAGGGTCTCCATACTTATGCACCTGTCAAATTTTGTTTGTATGCAGATTGCACATGTTCTGCTAGTACAATAAACCTCATTTCAAGGCGGAAACATTACTGTGTCCAATAGTTATTAGATATATCAAACTGAAATAGCTGTTGCAAAAACACCAATTTTTATCAAACATTAAGCTTAAGATTAATAGGGGTGCCCAAACTTTTTCATATAACTGTATATAGTGGCTGGTATAGTGCATAGCCTACGACATGGGAGACTGGGGATTCAAATTCTGGCTCTGCCCTGTTGGACATAATATACCAGTAGTGATCCTTGGTCAAAACTACTAACACTATAGTGCCTACCTCAATAAACATGAGAGTGTCACAAACAAAGAGAGTCATGCTGGCTCAGAAGTCGTCTGGATTAACAAGGCTCACTTCAGATGTCAAGGAACCAGGACAATCTGATAATAAATGAGCTACTGGAACAAACCATTCATGGACAATGCAAGAGAACCTGGATCTGGTGAAATGCTACTATAACAGCAGACCAAATAGGAGAGGATATATAAAGAGTATGAGGAAACTCTAGATGGATACAAGACTTGCATGTCCATTGAACTAGTCACCCAACATTTCAATATCATAAAGAGAAACTTATTATCACAACTGGAGATGGATCAACTGCACTGCAGATCCACCCCACGTGAAGACCTGGAAGAACAACATGTGAAAACCACTGAAGATCCTGAACCAATCCTGCAATTAGAGAGCACTGCAGCTGACCTGAAACAGAAGATCTTAGATAAACTAAATACCATCAATACGCAGATGTCAACTGCCAAGGCTCAGCAAAGAAACACCACCAGACAGTATGCTAGAAGATGCCAATAGAGCACTAGCATCAATACCTACCACCACCATAACTCAAACTAATAAACTGATCTATGCGACTGCCTCAGCAATAATGGAAATGATTGGCTATACAACTAGCAAGAACAACAGAAGTATGTGCCCCCCTTGGAAAGGAAGACTGGAGACAAAGGTCAATGTGACACGAAGACAAGTCAGCCAACTAACAGAAATACAGAAGGGTGTAAAGATCAAGAATAGGATCAAGCTGGACAAGTATAAAGGCCTGACCTCAACTGAAGCCCTAGAGACTGCTAGACTAGGGAGATACACTAGAGAAGTTGAGGCAAGAAGATAAATGCCCTGTCCTCCAGAGAACCGTTCAAGGTGTACTCCCAACTACAAAGCACAAAGACAACAACTCCACCAGTAGCAGAGACTGAAGAATACTGGAGGAACATATGGGAGAAGGAAAAACATACAACACCAAAACAATGTGGCTGCAAGGTCTGAGGATAAAACACATCAACCACCTAGAGCAAGAGTCAATCACTGTTACAGAAGTAGAAATCCAACAGTGGGTCAAGAACGTGAAGAGCTGGACAGCACCTGGCCCAGACATGATCCACACCTACTGGCTTAGGAAATTAAAAGCAGTACATGAACGCACTCAGCCTGGCTAACACAAGGAAGAAGACTGCTGATCATGAAGGATCCTCACAAAGGAACAGTTCCATCGAACTACTACCCAATAACCTGCCTTACAACATCATGGAAACTCCTGTCAGGCATCATAGCCACCAAGCTACAGAACCATATAAACCAGTACATAAATCCAGCTCAGGAAGGCATTGGAACCAACACCAGAGGCTCTAAGCACCAGCTCCTTGTAGATAGAGCAGTCGCTCAAGACTCAAGATCCAGACAGACCAATCTCAGCACAGCCTGGATTGACTGCAGGAAAGTCTATGACTCAATGCCACACACACAGATCTGTGAATGCTTGGCTCTCTACAATGTCAACAGGAAATTAAGAACCTTCCTCAGAAACTCAATGGGGCAATGGAGAACAACATTGGAAGTCAACTCAAGACAACTAGCACAAGTGACCATCAAATGAGGCATATACCAAGATGATGCACTGTCCCCATTTCTGTTCTTAGTTCATAGTCTTGAACCCCCTCAGCCAGATGATTACAGAGTTTGGCTATGTATACAAGTTCAAAAGTGGAAGCACCATCAGCCACCTTCTCTACATGGATGACATCAAGCTGTATGCGAAAAACGAACGAGACTTCAATTCACTGATCTACCTGACAAGGAACTACAGTCATGGCCAAAAGTTTTGAGAATGACACAAATATTATATTTTCACATGATCTGCTGCCCTCTGGTTTTTATGTGTGTTTGACAGATGTTTTTATCACAGACAGAAATATAATAATTGCAAACATATGAGTAACAAAAGCTTATATTGACAGTTAGAATGAGTTAATGCAGCAAGTCAATATTTGCAGTGTTGACCCTTCTTCTTCAGGACCTCTGCAATTCTCCCTGGCATGCTCTCAATCAACTTCTGGACCAAATCCTGACTGATAGCAGTCCATTCTTGCACAATCAATGCTTTCATTTTGTCAGAATTTTTAGGTTTTTGTTTGTCCACCCGTCTCTTGATGATTGACCACAAGTTCTCAATGGGATTAAGATCTGGGGAGTTTCCAGGCCATGGACCCAAAATCTCTATGTTTTGTTCCCTGAGCCATTTAGTTATCACCTTTGCTTTATGGCAAGGTGCTCCATCATGCTGGAAAAGGCATTGTTGATCACCAAACTGCTCTTGGAGGGTTGGGAGAAGTTGCTCTTGGAGGACATTCTGGTACCATTCTTTATTCATGGCTGTGTTTTTAGGCAAGACTGTGAGAGAGCCGATTCCCTTGGCTGAGAAGCAACCCCACACATGAATGGTTTCAGGATGCTTAACAGTTGGCATGAGACAAGACTGGTGGTAGCGCTCACCTTGTCTTCTCCGAATGAGGCGTTTTCCTGATGTCCCAAACAATCTAAAAGGGATTCATCAGAGAAAATACCTTTACCCGAGTCCTCAGCAGTCCACTGCCTGTACCTTTTGCAGACTATCAGTCTGTCCATGATGTTTTTTCTGGAGAGAAGTGGCTTCTTTGCTGCCCTCCTTGAGACCAGGCCTTGCTCCAAGAGTCTCCGCCTCACAGTGCGTGCAGATGCACTCACATCTGCCTGCTGCCATTCCTGAGCAAGCTCTGCACTGCTGGTACCCCGATCCAGCAGCTGAAACACTTTTAAGAGACGGTCCTGGCGCTTGCTGGTCTTTCTTGGGCGCCCTGGAGCCTTTTTGGCAACAATGGAACCTCTCTCCTTGAAGTTCTTGATGATGCGATAGATTGTTGACTGAGGTCAATCTTTCTAGCTGCGATACTCTTCCCTGTTAGGCCATTTTTGTGCATTGCAATGATGACTGCACGTGTTTCTTTAGAGATAACCATTGTTAACAGAAGAGAAACAATGATGCCAAGCACCAGCCTCCTTTTAAAGTGTCCAGTGGTGTCATTCTTACTTAATCATGACAGATTGATCTCCAGCCATGTCCTCATCAACACCCACACCTGTGTTAAAGGAGCAATCACTGAAAAGAGGTTAGCTGCTCCTTTTAAGGCAGGGCTGCAATGATGTTGAAATGTGTTTTGGGGGATAAAGTTCATTTTCTAGCCAAATATTGACTTTGCAAGTAATTGCTGTTAAGCTGATCACTCTTTATAACATTCTGGAGTATATGCAAATTGCCATTAGAAAAAGTGAAGCAGTAGACTTTGTAAAAATTAATATTTGTGTCATTCTCAAAACTTTTGGCCATGACTGTACAGTGAAGAGATTGGGATGTGCTTCAGACTGGAGAAGTGCGGCTAGTTGGTAATAAAGAGAGTAGAGTTGAGCGAAATAGGTCGGTCAGATTAAAAAATGACCGGCTTTCACCAAAGTCGGATTACGCCGATCGAAACCCGACCATAGCTTGAGGTCGGCCATGCGGTCGTCGACCTGAGCACCAAAGTCGGTTTTCCCATAATGCTTGCAGGCGCCTTTTCTCAGCCAATGAGCAAGAACGCACACTGTTGGCAACGAGATGACATAGGCATCGGCCACCACCATCTTAGAGAAGGGCATTGCAGTGATTGGCTTGCTTTGTGTGGCGTCACAGTGGCTATAAAAGCCCTGAGCGCCGACTGCCATTTTACTTCTGCTGATCTTAGCGTAGGGAGAGGTTGCTGCCACTGTTTCTCAGTAGGGAGAGAGTTAGGCAGGAAAAAATAAGTTATTCTGTGCTTGTGCTGATAGCGATTAGCTGTACAGTTATTGTGCAGTGACAGGGGAGAATTTTGTTGTGTGCAGCAGCGCTGGTTATTAGGCTGCCTGCCAGTGACAGGGAGGAATTTCTTGTGTGCAACAGCAGAGTTGATTATTAGGCTGCCTGCCAGTGACAGGGAGGAATTTCTTGTGTGCAGCAGCATAGCTGATTATTTGGCTGCCTGCTAGCTGTATTGCTGTGTGTACACTGCTGTGCAGACTGCTTTTTACACAGCAACTACACAGCACTAATACTTTTATTCTTTTTTCTGCACAGCTACCGAGAGTTCATTTTTTCCTACAACGTATAGAGCTGTACGCTCCTCACACACTACCGTGTACCGGCTGGTATCACGGACAAATACATGCTGACTATCTGTGTGTAACTCCAGAAATATATACGGAGATTTTAATTTTCCCCAAAGCCTTATACAGCTGGTATCTTTTGATACAGTATAGTTTTTCTGCCTTCTGTATTACGGTCAAATTCATACTGAGAGAGCGTCTGTGTGTTACTCCGGAAGTATATACAGAGATTTACAATTACTCCTACACTGTATACGCCTGGTATCTTTGGATACATTAGCCTTTTTTGCTTTTTATATTCTGGTCTAATCCATACTGAGCCTGTGAGCGTCTGTGTGTTACTCTGGAATTATATACGGAGATTTAAAATTACCCCAACACTGTAGACAGCTGTACGCTTCTGATACATAACTCTTTTTCTACTTTTTATATTCTGGTGTGATCCATACTGAGCCTGTGAGAGTCTGTGTCTGACTCTGGAAATATATACGGAGATTTACAATATTTTCACTATACTATATATACCTAGTGTAAGGGCTGGCGGAACGCACCAAATAAATATAAATAATAGGTGCGATCGCAGCCTGGGGTCCACCGTGCAGGCAGAGCCTGCTGCTAGTAAGATGGCGGTAAAAGCGAACTCTGTTACTTCACAGAGTTGCAAACATAGATGCTGTGGCACTATATGGCAGTATAAGCGAACTCTGTTACACCACAGAGTTGCTGAGGTAGAGACGCAGAGATAGAGACTGTGTCCTGTTAACACCACAGGGATACACAGATAACTGCTGTGCGGATAGCAGTTCGTGGTCATGCAGTCAGCAATGCAAACAAGCAACTCCTCACCGGAGAAGCCGGTATTCTAGGGGCTTATTTCAGCCAGCCCTGAACACGTGCATACAAATCTCCTCACCGGAGGTGCCGGAATTCTAGGGGCTTATTTCAGCCGAGCCCTAACCACATGCGTACACGATCACACTGGCACAAAGCACATAACACAATTGATACTAGCGCCGTGCACACCTTTTATAGCAGCAGCTACAGGACCTTCCAGAAAAGGACCAATGAGAAACTGTTCCAGAACACAAGCCATTTCAGGACCTTCCTGGCGGACCAATGGGAGTCGCTGCTGTAACCGAGCATGTGACCCCTGATCTCCAATGGGAGATCTTGCCCTGGGCATGCTCAGATGGACAAACGCAGGACTTAGTCCCAAAGACGTCTGCTCGCCGCTGACCAGTACTGGCTACAATAACAGAACCTGGAGAGGCAGCAGTAATCCTCTGCACAATGTTAGACTGGGCGAGACGCTGGGACTGACATCTCTGCTGACCAGAGTCCACTGCGGTCAGAGATGGATGGGAGACCGCAGCAGGGATGGTTCGAGATTCCCCTTGTGCAGAAGCGGGAACTCGACCCTTAACATTACCCCTCCTAGGGCCCCCCCTTCTTTGGGCCTCGCTACGTTCAAAGGCAGCGATGAGCTGTGGAGCATGAATATGCTAGGCAGGCTTCCAGGACCTATCCTCAGGCCCATAATCCACTCCAAAAATTTTTTTGCCCCATACCACCTTGCACCCTTCAATGGTGTTCACCTCGTGATCGTCCGTAGACGAACCCGACGTCCCAGCAGATGACTCAGGCATCCGGGAGATGACCACGGGTTTAAGGAGGGACACATGGAAGGTCTCAGAGATACCAAGGCAAGGCGGAAGGGCTAAACGGTAAACCACAGGGTTCACCTGCTCGAGGACCTTGAAGGGACCCAAATAGTGGGGTGCCAACTTAGTGGACTCCACCCGCAGCCTGATGTTTCGGGCGGAGAGCCACACTAGGTCGCCAGGAGCAAATGTCGGAGTGGGACGCCGATGGGCATCGGCAGAAGACCTCATCCTCTCCTTGGAAGCCTGAATGGCATCCTGCGTGCAGTCCCATATGTCCCGTGCCTCCAAAACCCAGTCTGCCACCCTGGAGTCGGCGGAAGCCACGTGCATGGGCATCGGTACCCGCAGATGCTGACTGTAATTTAAGAGGAATGGGGTCTGTCCGGTGGAGTAGGCCACAGCATTGTTTAGCGCGAACTCCCCCAACGGGAGCAAGGATGCCCAATCATCTTGCCTGGCAGAGACAAAATGTCCCAAGTATGTGACCAAGGTCTGGTTGGCCCTCTTACCAACCCATTCATCTCGGGATGATATGCAGGAGGGGTTTAACTCAATGCAGAGTAGTCGACACAGCTCTCTCCAGAACTGAGATGCAAATTGGGGACCTCGATCGCTGACAATCTTGTCTGGCATACCGTGTAGACGGAAGATGTGTCTAGTTAATAATGCTGCTAGGCCCGTGCAGAAGGTAACCGTGGTAGCGGCACCAAGTGCACCATTTTGGAGAAGTGGTTGGTGTTCCCCCAAAATGTGGTGCAACCCCGAGACTTGGGTAAGCCACCACAAAGTCCATCCCAACCATCTCCCAGGGCCTGTCTGCCACCGGCAAAGGGAAAAGTAACCCAGCTGGCCGTTGTCGAGGGGACTTGTTCTTGGCGCAGAAACACACACCCTGAACATATTCCCTGACATCACGGCCTATGGTGGCCACCAGTATGTCCTTGCCAATAATTCAGTTGTCCTTTTTTGTCCCAAAGTGCCCCCCTCCCACCCGGACGAGTGTGACCAAGAGAGTACCTCCGGTCGCAAATTAGTGGGCACAAAAGTCTTGCCCGGAGGCACAGACTCTAGCGAAACAGGGGCTACCGTTCTCAGGCTCTCTTCGGGGACAATAAGCCGAGGCTCCTCATCCTACTCCTCTGATGACACTAAGGGAGCGAGAGAGAGCGTCGACCCAAATATTCTTCTCATCGGAGAGAAAATGGAGGGTGAAGTGGAACCGAGAGAAGAATAGAGACCATGTGGCCTGGCGAGAATTTAGCCACTGAGCCGTTTGCAGATATACCAAGTTTTTGTGGTCAGTGAAGACTTGGAAGGGAAAACGAGCCCCCTCGGGAAGATGTCTCCACTCAGAGAAGGCCAACTTCATAGCCAGCAACTCCCTGCCCCCGATGGAATAATTCCTTTCTGCTGGTGTAAAGGTCTTAGAAAAGAAGAAGCAGGGTTGCTTCTGACCTTGAGCATCCTTTTGATAAAGGATGCTCCAGCACCAACAGAAGAGATGTCCACCTCTAAAATAAACGGTTATTAACATCGGGGCGATGTAATATGGGAGCACTGGCAAAATGCGACTTGATGGAAGAGAACGCTTGGAGACCTCCTCAGACCACAACTTGGGATTTGCCCCCTTTTTGGTGAGGGCTACCAAGGGAGCTACCAAAGTCGAGAAAATGGGGAAAGAACTGGCGACAATAACTAATGAACCCCATAAAGCGCTGCGCCGCATTAAGAGAATGGGGTTCTTGCCAATCCATTAGAGCCTGTAGTTTGGCAGGATCCATAGCCAATTCCTGAGTGGAGTGATATAGCCAGGAAAGGTAAAGACTCCTGCTCAAACATACATTTCTCCAGCTTGGCATAGAGGGAGTTTGCCCGTAAGAGGTTGAAGACTTTGTTGAATCCTCCGGTGGAGTCTATATCTGGTGGAAAGATGAGAATATCATCCAATAAACTAACTACTACAGAGGTGGAGAGCATATCCCGGAAAGATGTCATTGACAAAGTCTTGGAAAACAGCGGGAGCATTACAGAGCCTGAAGGGGATCACCAGGTATTCATAATGCCCACCCTGGTTGGTATTAAAAGCTGTCTTCCACTCGTCCCCTTCACGGATTGCGAATTAGGTTATAGGCACCATGTAGATCTAGCTTAGTAAATACCTTTGCTCCCCGGAGCCTATCAAAGAGCTCAGAGATTATTGGCAACGGGTACTTATTCTTGACGATGATAGCGTTAAGACCCCTGTAGTCAATACACGGACGTAATTCTCGTTATTTTTCTGCACGAAGAAGAACCCTGCCCCTGCTGGTGACACCGACTTCCTAATGAACCCCTTTGCCAGATTCTCCTGAATATACTGGGACATGGCCTCCGTCTCAGGAAGCGAGGGGGATATACTCTTCCCCGAGGAGGTTCTTCTCCAGGCAAGAGATCAATTTGGACAGTCGTAGGGGCGATGAGACGGAAGAGTCTCCGCCACCTTCTTGGAGAAAACGTCTGCGTATGATTGATAACACTGGGAAGAGGAGTAAGGTCTATGGGAATCTCTGTGTGGTGACCTGAACGCACTCCCTGACACACCTGCCTCTACATGAATCACCCCAACCCAGTATCCTCCCCGAGGATCACTCAATATGGGGAGAGTGGTGACGGAGCCAAGGTATTCCTAGCAAAACCTCGTCTATTTTCTCTGGCAGACAAGAAAGGAAATACTCTCCTGATGGGAAGGGGACATAGAAAAAAGTGAGAGGGATAGTCTGGTGGGTGATTTGTGAGTGCAGAGTTGATCCATTCACTACTCGCACAGTCACCGGTTTGGCAAGCATCACCTGAGGTATAGTGTGGCGGAGAGCAAAGGCAGAGGACATGAAATTCCCCTCGGCTCCAGAATCGACACAGAAACTCGGCAGTGAGAGTGGATGGACCTTCAGTAATTGTCCCTTTGAAGGACAACTTGGTGGAAAATGCCACGGTGTCTAGTGAACTCCTCACAGGGTCACTAGATGCGACCGTTTTCCTGACCGGTGGACGTTTGTTGGCATAATGTCCTAATAGGTTGAGCGATATTGCTCGATATCTAAAAATTGTATCGAAATTGTATCGCCGTATTCACTAAATATCGGCGATATCCGATTCCGATACCGGAAGTCCAATGTAAGTCTATGGGAACAAATATCGAAACTAAAAAAAACCTTTATTTCCTTGTAAAAACAAATATACACACATAGAATACATATATATATATATATATATATATATATACATGTCATTGTGACATATATATATACATATATTTATAGTTTATACACTTCTAACATAGTAAAATATCCTCTGATTCAATTGCGGGTAAAGCGGCTTCTGTGAAAAGACAGAAGCACCCGACATGAAATGACACTTGGTGTACATAGGGTTACCATGTCTTTTCATGTCGTTTGCAATCTGATTTGCACAAATAACTACATCAGTCTTGTGTGCAAAATTTCACACCTGTAGGGGTTAATTAAAGGTGTAAATTCGTTGTAAAAAAAACCTGACTTTTTTGCTACAGAATTTACACCTTTAATTACCCCTACAGGTGTGAAATTTTGCACACTTACACTCATGTAATTGTTTGTGCAAATCAGATATCAAACTACATGAAAGACATGGTTAAACTCTATGTAAACCAAGTGTCATTTCTGTCGGGTTTGCTTTTTTACAAAAGCCGGCAATTGAATTAGCGGCTATTTACTATGTAGAAGGTATGAACTATAAATATAAAATTAATATTATGGCCAAATTTAATGCATTTTATATTTTTAATTATGAGGGTAAAAATTGCGAAAAAAATGCGTGGCTCTCGCCCTATTTTCGCAACCACAGACAAAGCCAGTGAGTGGGGGCAGATTAATAATAGCCCAGAGGGGACCTTTTATTTTTGGCCCCCCCCCGGCTACTAAAATCTGCCCCCGGGGACCCCCCAAAAAAGGGAAAATCTCTAATCGATTTGCCTTTCTGGCTTTGCCGTCTTTTCCCATTGCCCTGTTGCGGGGCGAATGGGTTTAAAATAAGGGGTTAAAATGCCTTGAATTGAAAGGTCACTTTAAGCCAGGTTATAATTGAGAGCTGTCAATTAGACAACTTCAATTATTAACCCCATTGTATGAAAGAAAAATCAAAACACACACACTTTAATAAAAAAGAAGTTTAATGAAATAATCACACAGTTTTTGACCATTTTTATTTTCCTGCTAAAACCATTTCCTGTAATAAAAAATAAAATAATAAAGCAAAATTATTTTACCAACCGATGCCATCAGTTCCCACGGTGTAATCCTTCAAAAGGGTTAATGTTTATGCGGGACCGCAGCTAATGCTGCAGCCTCACAGTAAACCCCAAAATGAAATGTTTTTTCCTTCCTGCTGACGGGGAGAGGAAGTGGAAAGCTTAATTGTTTGTTTCCACTTTCACTTCAGGTCAGCCGGGACCAATCAGGGGACGTCAGGGGAATGGTTAACAAAAATAGGGGTTCCCTTTGAAAAAAAAATGGCGTGGGGTCCCCCCTATTTTTGTTAACCAGCCAGATGAAGCCCCTTTTGGGCCGGGTTTTTCGGCTGAAAGGGAGAAATCCGGACCCCCCACCTGATAATACCGGCCACACGCTGCAAATTTGGGTGTTAAACCCCAAAATAGGGGACCCCCCGAAAAAATTGGCGGGGGGCCCCCAATTTTTGTTAACCGCCAATAAGGGCAGCCCGACGCGGGCCTGGTTTTCAAAGGGTGGTAAGGATCCAATATCCTGGGCCTTCAAGCCTGATAATACCAGCCACAGCAGCCTTAGCTTGGCGGTTAACAAAATAGGGGATTCCCTCGAAAAAAAAATGGCGTAGGGGTCCCCCATTTTTGTTAACCAGCCAAGTAAAATGCAGACTGTGCCCTGGTTTAAAAGACTGTAAGGCCCATGGATTTTGGCCCAAAAGCCTGATAATACCAGGAAAACAGCCCCAAATTTGGCATCAAAAATGTCCAATTGGCCCCCTTTCCCCTTTCCCATTGCCCTGTAGGGGAAACGGGAATAAGGGGTTTGTCACCGTTGATTGACGGTGACAAAGCCCTAATTTAAGGAGAGGGTCAATAAGACACGATCCTTATTAATCCCCAAGTTTTAATGCAAAAAAAAAAGACAAAGCAAAAAAATTTTTAAGAAAAAAGAGACAACACAGTTTTCATTTTTTTTATTGTACTCTCATTCCTGCGACGCCATCGATCTCTGTAAAAAAGAAAAAAAAACAAACCAACATATACCACCGTCCGACGCAGTCCATAGAACGATTGTCATCGCGACGCAGCACAGCTGTTACCTGTTTCCCCGGCGGTGACGTCTCGGGGCTGACTGCTTTACGGGGGGGTTACCAGCAGTCACTGAGTTATCCGAGAAACTGCATGGACCGCCGGGAACAAGAGGTGGCGGCCATAAGCGTCCGGGATGTGCCGCCGGATTTCTCCGGTAAGTGCCCTGACTCCTGACAGACCCGACCGTGGACATGACAGGACAGACCCACCGAGGCACTGACGTGACAAAACGATTCCGGGATCCGATATGACGAAAATATCGAAACAAAATTTTCGAAAGGCCGATAGAGCTAATATGGCGATAAACCGATTTTGCATTATCGTTTTCCTCAACACTAGTCCTAATGCTGAAAGTGTTACAAAACCAGGATACTCGAGCGGCCGGGATTAGTCCCGCTGGAAACCTCCAGGGCCTCATGGGGGTCGGACGCCTGACTGAAAGATACTAGTGGCCTGGCGAAGTGGGGGCCAGCCGGAAACCCCTGATACACTGGGGCTTCAACCCCCGCTCGTGAAAACGGAGGTCGATGCGGGTGTTTGGCGATAAGCTTCTCCAGTGTGGCGGGAATTCCTGGTAGCCAAGGCGTCTTTCACATGGTCCGCCTCCTCTCCAAACCCCCGGGAATGAGGACTTTATTGGCCAGTTAACCCGGGCCAGAGTCCGAAATTGACAGCAAAATAGCTGACCAAAGATGAACCTGTGAACTTGCACGTTGGAGCGCGCATCGTGTGACCTGAGGTCTAGAAAGACCTTTTTTAGAGCTCAGAAAACGAGAGCAACTCAACACACGGCATCACGCTCCACACGGCGTGGCTCACTCCAACGCTCGCCGACAGGAAGATATTACAAAACCACTTGTGCCGATCCGTGGGGAAACTGCACCAAAAAAAAAAGCTCGAGGTGTAGGGAGCATGACTCACGAATCCCCGCATTTGCTTGCTTCACCAGAAAATTGTCTGGAAGTGGGAGGTGGGGTAATGTAGGGTAGGGTGGCAGTGGAAACACTGGCTGCAGCATGCTGAGCTTGAACAGCGACTGCGGTAAACATCCACGTGAGGCTGTGCACTCAAGGGCCGAAACCTACCCTCCGCTGCTGGTGTTCCGCTGTAGACGTGGTCGTCTGCATTTTTATTAGCCGCCCTGGCGCTAGTATTATGTTAGGCTGGGGAAGACCAAATAAATTAAATAATAGGTGCGTTGCAGCCGGGGTCCACCATGCGAAGAGCCTGCTGCCAGTAAGTGGCGGTATAAGCGAACTCTGTTATTTCACAGAGTCGCAAACATAATGCTGTGGCACAATGGCGGTATAACGAACTCTGTTCCCCAGAGTTGCGAGGTAGAGAGCAGAGATAGGACTGTGTCCTGTTAACACCATCGGGATACACAGAAAAACTGCGTGCGGATAGCAGTCCATGGTCATGCGTCAGCAAGAAACAACAACTCCTCTCAGAGAAGCCGGTGTTCTAGGGGGTTTTTCAGCCGAGCCCTAACCACATGCG
>JARQOD010004311.1:0-35740 GCA_033576555.1 Oophaga sylvatica | reverse complement strand
AAAAAAGGAAAAGTCGCTCATCTCTAGTTGAGACACCCAAAAATTTAATACGGGTATTCTTTTTAGAGCCGATCATTCAGTGTATTATTTTATCTGGAGAGTCTTGTGGTATCTAGTTGACTTTTGGGAATCATACTGATGTAACCAAACCAAATTAATATTCTTTTTGCTATCTCCTTTTTATACAGTTTGCATAGAAATTTAATTTAATTATTTTTTGATGCATAGATGTTCATAATTGCAAATATACTGTTTTCTAATTTGAAAATTAAAACATGAAAATTTTCATTTTTTTCAACCATTTCTTCAATAAATTGAAAGTATCACTTAAGTAATGACTCTAGCTTTCTTTTTTGTTGAAGAGGAGGTATAGATATGTGGATTCTTTTTGTGAGCTAATTTAGACAGATTTCTTGAAGAAATGTTTTGAGTTCTGGAAGTCTGCTATGTCTGTTTTTAAATTAATTGCTTCCCTCCTAGCTAAGAACCTATTGTAAGCACTATTTGGTCTTTTAGCATTCCATGATAAAAAGTTAATGCTCATAGTTGTCACTATACAGATAATAGTAAATACAGCTTTTTCCATAATAGACTGAGACTTGTGTATTAGTATTCAAATTTTTAACTTAGATTTTTCAGACAATGATGTATTTTCATCAGAAATAACTTGAAAATGTAACATTTTACTATAAACATAAGATATATGCTTTTTTAATCTACTGGTAAAGCTCTAAATTGATAGACTTTGGATGAACAGGGTCACTTGTGTGCGGTGTCTACTGTTTAGGCACATCAGGGGATCTCCAAATGGGACATGACATCTGCTAACGATTACAGGAAACTGTAGTTTTCTCCCTCTTACTGGGTATAGGCATACTCAAGAGAAAATTCACAACAATCTTCTGCAGTCTGTCTCATTTATGGAATTAATTATTTTTCTTTCATATTGTCTTTTCATGATTCATTGCTTTTATTTTTGGTACATGCATGTTGTTGCAGTGCTTCCACAAGGGGTTAAATCTACTCACCTTTTTTGGTTGATTAACAATTAGCACTGGCCTCTCTCCTGTTTGCTCTACTAAGAGTTTTTAAGCCTCCAGTTTGACAACCCATACTAGCCATGATTAAAATCGGAGTGTCGAAACAAATCGTTTGGTAGCTCTCTGGGATCTACATGTTGTCCACATTGTGCCTGTTTTTATGATTTTTTTTCTTTTAAAGACAAAGTTTTATATTTTTCTATGTTGTATAACCTTTTTTTCTTCATTCTCTGGAACTTGCACGCCCAAGCCAGGCAGCTCTGTGCCTGGAACTCTTTCTTGGAAAGAGACTGCAAATGGTGAGCTGACTTTTCCCATTCCCCATCCCTTTCTACATATTTTGTGTGGCATTTTTGTCGTGCTCCCATTTGACTTGTGTACAGTGCTCATAAAAACAGGCTATTGGTAGAATTATGGAGTCCGGACGCACACCTACCTGTACTATTTCTAACCATGATAAAAGCCATATGAGCAGATTTGCTTCTTTCTTTAATCGGACTGAGAGCACAGCGGTGGATTCTACACAGATCCCCAAAGCATAATTAATGGAGAGTCTCCTTAGGAGATTGAAAAACCGTAAATCCTAAGAGATTTGTCTCTGGTGAAACATGACCTCTTTAAAATTGTATATTTCGAAGGGTCTTATCCCTCGAGGTTTTGGATCAACAAAAAACCTACCTGCATGTATTTGGGCAATCAGGCTCTAACATCGTGTTCTATCCAACTGATAGAGATAATTATGAAATATTAAGATTTTGAACTTACTGCTGTTAAAGAGGATATTACTAATCTACAAACGGAATTGAATAAATCTAATAATGATGAAGAATTGGTAAAAAAATGGAAAAAACCCTCAATAAATTAGAGGATAATATAGCAGAGATAAAAATGATTAAATTTGAAAGAGATGTACTAGACTTTGAATTAAATCAAGTCTATACCTGTAAAAAAACCAGAAATGCAGACTTCTATCAGAAAAGAAGGTTTAATTATCAAAGACATAACCAGGGTCGGAGAATCAGCTTCACCAGTTCTTTTGATTCGGCTACGTCATCAGCCCATAACTCTTCAAAGGATTTTCCAGACAAATCCATGGATGGCCATTACAGCAAATTTATAGGAAAGGACAAGTCACTTAATCTTCATACCAAATTTTCAAACATCAACGAAGGAGAATAGGGAGGAAACACAAGCGGTCGAGATTATCATCTGAGGAACAAAAGGAAATATTAATTTGTCTTGTTTGGAACTTGTCTAGCTTAATTTTATCAGAAGCACAAATCTCATTGTTGGAAAAAGGCTTACATTTCTGTGCTACAAAAAAAATTGACATTTTCAAGACTCTTTGGACACTAATAAATTAGCTAGAAATCTGACGTTAAAATATCATTTTTATCAGTCTGCTGATAACAACAATCAATTTATTCCTTCTACTGACAATTCTTCTTAGCCGCGGGTCATCTCCACGTACATACTCACCTTCAGTCCCTTCATCCCTGTCCCGGCGCGTCTGCTTCTTCCTGTGCTGTGCGGTCACATAGTACCGCTCATTAAGGTCATGAATATGGATGCGACTCCACTCCCATAGGCGTGGCGTCCATATTCATGACCTTAATGAGGCGGTTAGGTGAGGAGCAAATAAGTGTGGAGGAGAGAAAGAGGTCTTGGGAGAACCGGAGATTACGTGAGGGAAGATATCGGGAGATTAGTTCGGAGATATATGGAGGAGACAGGTTAAAGATGGCTTTGAAGGTCAGTATTAGTAATTTGAACTGAATACACTGAGGGAATGGGAGCGAGTGAAGAGATTTGCAGAGGGGAGAAGCGGAGGAGTAGCGAGGAGAGATAAATTAGTCGGGCAGCAGAGTTAAGGATGGATGTTATGTTTCGGTAGCAGAGGAGGATAGGAACAACAGCAGGGCAGCCGAACACCTGAGATGTTGGTAACTGATGGGTTGCAGATTCCTAAACTAACGACACAACTAGAGGTAGCCGTGGAGCGTTCCTACGTTGATCCTAGACGCCTCATCACAGCCTGAGAGATAACTACACCTAAAGGCAGAAAGATGAAAGCTATCTGCCCCGGAGCAGATCCCCAAAGAAAATAGGAAGCCCCCAAACATATAATGGCGGTTAGACAAGATGAAAATACAAACAAAGGCAGAAAATAGACTGAGCAAACGCTGGGCCACAATCTGACTAAATAGGATAGGACAGGAGAGATTACTTTCTGCAACCCAGAAAACCCTACAAAAATCCAACAATTCTGATTACAAAAATACTGAGATCACACGATCTCGCCACCCACTAAATCAGATCTCAGTGTGAACAAAGCCGCTGAAAAAACTGGAAAAAGCAAATGAGCAAATAACAGTGGCTGCAGATAAACTGTGAGGAGCTCAGGCCCCAGGAGGGGACCTGGCTGACCTCCACAAAAGTGCAGAAAACAATGCAAAAAGCAAGCACAAAAAGAAAAGCAAAAAATATCTTATCTGAAAGCAGGAGATGCAGGCAAGACTCCAGCAAACTTCCAAATGAACCAGGAACCACAATTGAGACAAGAACAATTGATCACCGGCAACCATCATGGGAGGGAACCTCCCTTATATCAGTCCAGTCCGTGATCCCTGATTGCCACTCCTCGCTGAAAGGTTCAGTACTGTCTGCACCACCAGAGGGAGCCTCTGCTCAGGAACATTCTCCAGCACATTCATAACAGAATGGACTGAAGAGGTGCGAGGGTGTAGCATGAGGCCACGAAAGGATGTCAGTAGTCGAGGGAGATGATGAGGGCAGCACGAGCAATTAGTAATGAGGGTTGGAAGGATGATTTGAAATTTTGAGTAGAGGTGGCAGATGTGGAAACGACTTGGATGTGCGTTTTGAAGGACAGGCAGAGCAAGGTTACTCGAGGCAGTGACTCCTAAGCGGAAACTGGTCGTCAAATATGATCAGATGATGGTGAGGAGGGAAAGGTGAAAGCATCCAACAGAGCAAATTCAGCTGATCATGGATAACATGATAATTATTCTTGGTAGTCCTTGAAACATATATGGTTGCTGGGGTATTGGTATCGAAAAGGGATACCAGAAAGATAAGTACGGAAGTCGACACCCCATTCTCAGAGACAGGCACATGGTTCCGCAGGTCAACTCCAGACTTTACATAATTGCTTATGTATTAGAACCAGCTGAAAAGAGCACAAACTAAATTTATGAGAAAAAAGTGCCAACAAGGTTTTCTCATGTAACCAAGCAGACACTTGTAGAGTTGGTCCGTAATCACTGTAACAGGATGGGTAGCTCCCTCCCAATGTGCCGCCACTTCCCAAACACTAATTTGATCACGAGTAACTCCCTTTTACAAATATCATTATTGTATTCAATCAAAGACAGCTTCTTAGAGAAAAAGGAACATGGACTCCACCACTTACCAAGAGACAGACCCTGAGAAAACACAGCCCTGACACCAACTTCAGATGCATCAACCTCCACCATTAAAAGCTGTGACACATCAGGCAGTATCAATACAGTGAAAAGCATTCTTTTAGATGACTAAGCGCATACAAAGCATCCTCAGACCATTTTGAGAAATCCATACTTAGTCACAACAGTAATAGGTTTTGCTATGGCAGAAAGTTTTTAATAAGTTTTCTGTAATAATTTTCAAAACCCAAAGCACATGGCATGCCTTAAGGTTTCCATGAAGGACCCATTTTAATATAGCCTATAATTTAGTGGATCAATCGAAAACCACAGCAGAATCACATACCCAAAAAGGAATACTTATATGCGAATATAACTTCTCGAGTTAGCATACAACCTATTCTCTCTGAGAAACGTAATACCTGCTGAAATGTTCAGACCCATATCCAGTGAGTATATATAATTTAATCTAGTAAATGATTACAGTCTCTAAAGATGAAAAAGCATCATTAATGAATTGTTTGAGAATAGTTAACACTGTGGCTGTTGGTAATCCGAGGGAATAAATCATCAAATGTTGTTTTAAATGTAAAGCCTAGACCTTCTGAGTGTTGTTAAAAAAAATGTGCCTCTGTGTTTCCACTCATCCCCCTGTTTGATCTGGATTAGATTACAGGCCTCCCTACAGTCAAGTTTAGACAGCCATTTAGCAGCGGCAATCTGATTAAAAAGGTTGGGAGTGAGTGAAAGAGTATACAGAGCTTTGATTGAGCTCCCAGTAGTCCAGGCACAGCCATACTCCGCCATCCTTCTTTTTGACATGGAAGAACCCAGCTGCTACTGGCAAAGGAGATATGAAGAGAGGTCTGGTGTCTGCACCAGATTATTTTCCCAAAACGATTTTGATTATAAAATGAGGTCTGGTGACTGCACCAGACTATTATCCCAAATGATTTGTATTATGAAATGAGGTCTGGAGCCTACACCAGAGTATTTTGCTAAAAGATTTGGATTATGAAATATGGCCTGGTGCCTGCACCAGAGTATTAGACCAAAGAATTTTGATTAAGAAATGTGACCTCCTGAGTCCTGACTGCAACACAGTGTTAGCTCAAATAATTTTAATTAGCAAATGGGGCCTCCTGACTGCACCCCAATATTGGCCCTAATGATTTTCATCTCTACACACGAACCCCTAGGGCATTTTGTCTGTTAAAACACAGACAGTTTCATGTTATGTCATTCCTTTCACTGGGTCTTTGGAGGCTGAAAGAAAACTCCTAGCTGCCTGTCTGCATAGCTCATCACGATCCATCAAATTAAGAAAACACTTAAGGAAGGATCGCACTCAGTGTCTCCCATTTGTCATTTTCAATGTGTAACTTCAATAAGTTAATATCATCTAACTTGATGAATAATCCCAGGACCTCATTCACACATTCATTTACTGTATACTGGTTAACATTAATAATTTAATAATATCTAATTGGATGAATAATCCCAGCACCTCATTGATTTCCTTTTCTATCATCTGATTTTTTTTTATTATGGGTACTAATTTCAAGCCTTCACATGTTTATACATCTTTTTCAATTCCATCTAATTGATCCCACACACTTACATATTTTTTATTGTTCTACACACACCACATTTTTATATTTTCTCAATTTTTCTTCTTTTAGCTCATGTGTCTTTCTTCAATCTCACCTCTAAAATCACTGATAGCCTCATGAGTAAATGACTAACACAACTATGTTACTCCACACACAGTCAGAATTCGAATTAGGGCAAAAAAAATAAAAAAAAAATTTTCTCCCATGAGTAATAAAATATAAAAAAACAAAGACGTTTTTTAAAAAAAAAAAAATTATTGTATGAAGTTTTGTGTAAAGTAATTTGTTATATGTTATATAATATAAAAATGTCTCTATTTCTGTATGTTCAAGTGTTTATTCATTTATTCTTGCATATATAATTTTTTTCACTTGAACCACATCATTTACCTGCCTATCTTGACACCTTTTTTAAAAAATTTCTTCTGTTTAAACCTTTATAAACCCTGTATACTGCACATAGTTTTTGTTTTCTGAAGAAGAGGGCAACACTTCAAAATGTGCAGAAAAATAAAAAAAAAACTTTTTTTTCTGGCATTTGATGTTGTTTTAATCAGCTGGCAACGAGGATAGAGACCACAAACTTTCCAATTTTTTCCATGATTTTTTGAGGAAATTACCCATAGATCTGCAGCAGCCACATAACCTGGGATTAGGTCAACATATACCATTTCTGATAATTATTACTCGATAAGACTATTTTTTGCTCTATTTTTTCTCCTCAGCCTTCTATATCTTGTTGCAAACATAACACAATCTGTAAAAAAAAGCTGAAGTTGAAAAAAGTTGGCATCTACAAATGGATAATGATCCTAAACACATTTCAAAATCCACAATATACTGCTTCAAAAGACACAAGCTGATGGTTACAATGGCCCTCACAGTCGCCTGATCTGAACATCATTGAAAATCTATGGCTAGACTTCAAAATCTCACAGAACTGGAAGAATTTTCCAAGAAAAAAATGGATGAGAATATATTACACAAAGAATTGAAAAGCTCTTGGCTGGCTACAAATAAAGCATTTTCAAGCTGTGATTCTTTCTAAAGGGGGTGATATTAGGTACTAACCATGCAAGGTGCCCAAATTTTGCATTGGACTATTTTCTTTTGTGTAAATTTTAAGTTGTAAAAGATGAAAATGTATATATATATATATATATATATATATATATATATATATATATATATGCCTAAAATACAAAAGAAATGTGTCAGCTTTAACTTTAGGCCTTTTAGACATCATGTCATCTTCAACTTGCTTAGCTGTACACAATAACAGTAATTTTGACCATAGTGCCCAAACTTTTACATGCCACTGTGCACCCTCAAATGTGGTATACATGATACAATGCACAAAGTGCCCTGAAAGTACCTATATTGGGGAAGATAAGCAAAAACTGCGAACAACGATGAATCTACAGAGGCACACAATTAAGATTGTACTGGACACTTCTGTGTGAAAATGTTTCTCTGTATCTAAACAATATGTGGTGGACTTGAAAGTCTCAATACTCAAAGTTTATTTTCAGAAAGACAGAGAGGAAAATCTTGGAATTCAACTGTAAAGATTTTCAACTTTTTGACAATAGGACACAATTTAACACCTTGACTCACTACTTAAGGTTATGCCACACTAAGCGAGATCTCTAGCGAGATTGCTAACGAGATTGCTAACGAGATCGCTACTGCGTCACCATTTATGATGCAGTAGCGATCTCGTTAGCGACGCCGCTGTGTGTGACATGTAGCAGCGATGTGGCCCCTGCTGAGATGTCGCTGATCGCTTATGAACGTTCTGAGCCGTTTTTTTGGTCGTTGGTGTCCCGCTGGTGAGCCTGAATCGCTGAGTGTGACACCTTTTATGAACGACTTCACCAGCGTCACAGGTGGGACTAGGTTTTCCCAACGATCGCAGAGGTCGTTATACAGATCGCTGATGAGTTGTGTTTGGAATCACAGATCGCTGATGAGTTGTGTTTGGAATCTAACTAGCTATCACATAGCGATCGCACTAGCGATCTCGCCAGGTTAAGTCGTTGTCGTGATCGCTGGTGCGATCGCTAAGTGTGGCAGTGCCTTTAGACACAGTTCACAATTTCACCAGACAGACTCCATATCACTAAGCCATCACTCCCACCACCTCTCCATTTATAGCAAAAACCTTAATTTGATTTCCTTGGCTTATCTTTAGAAAAGCATCCACACTATGCACAAAAGTCCTTTGGTAGTATCTCTTAAATGTTGTGCTCTTTTTTCAGTAATTCCTGCCTGCAGAAGGAGCACCTGGGCTCTGAAAGCTTGCTAGTATAATTTTTCTGGTTAGTCAATAAAGATATCACTCTCAAAATACTTTTGTAATTTTTGGCCATAAAAGTATTTACATCGATTTTGCTGTCTAACACAATACCACAATATAAGTTTTTATTGTATATCAAGCTTTAATACACAAAATATACAGTGTTTAATATATAGAAATTAAGGAAATAACAGACATAAATTAACCCCTTAACACCCAATGATTTTCAGTGTCCATAATTGGGTGCTTCCCCTATTTGGTGCGGGCTTCGGAGATGATACCGCACCTTTTCCAAGACATGACAGCTGATCTGATCAGCTGTTTTGTACTCCTAACAGCTGTGGGTGGAATTTGCAATCCATCCACAGCTCCTAACATGTTAAATATCGCTGTCAATCTCTGACAGCTGCATTTAACATGTAAACATCGAAAGCGCATCACAAACCACGCCTATCGGCGCCCGTATCACATGACCTTGGGTGCCAATGGGTTGACTTGACAACCCGGGGTCTTCAGCAGCTCAGTGATTGGCACTCATAGCAAGTGAGCCCTGCTCTATGTAGCACAAGCGATCAGATGATCGCATCTTCTAGTCTCCCATAGAAACTATTGAAGAAAGTAAAAAAAGTCTTTAAAACTATAAAAAATTAATAAATATAAGCTTAAATCATCCCTCATTCACCCCATTGAAAATAAAACAATAAAATAAAATATACACATAATTGGTATCACTATTTTCAGAATCGTGCGATCTATCAATGTATAAAAAGAATTAATCCAATCGATAAACAGCGTAACGTGAAAAAAAATCAAACTCCAGAATACGCCTCTGTGCCAGGTTGGATCAGTGGCCTCATCATCGACCACCAGGGCCGGCTCCAGGTTTTTATGGGCCCCGGGCGAAAGAGCCTCAGTGGGCCCCTTTAACACAGACCACGATTCATGATGCACAGATACAGCAGAGAAATATGGGTACAGTACAATGCCAAATACTTCACTTCTTCCATTACATGAGTGATATCTATTGTAAATTGTACAATAGCTCAAAAACCGCCAAATCCTCACAGCGCACAGTACAGACTGGAAAGTACAGTCCTCCATACAATATTATGGGCACCACAGTCTCCCCCTCATCACCCATATAATACCCCATGCAGGATGTCACCCCCCATATAATGCTCCATACAGAATACTGGACCCAAAATAATGCTCATACAGAATACTGGACCCAATATAATGCTCCATACAGGATACTGGTCCCCATATAATGCTCCATACAGGATACTGGTCCCCATATAATGCTCCATACAAAATATGGAGCTCTCCTCTGCGCTGTACTGCGTTCTGCACTGTTACGGCTCAGGAAAGGGCGCTGTGGAAAGACTCCCCATTATCATCATGATTGCCTCCCCATCATTATCATTGCCTCCTTATCATCATCATTGTCTCCCCATCATCATCATGGCCTCCCCATTATCATCAATGCCTACCCAACATCATCATCTCCTCCCCATCATCATCAATGCCTGCCCATCATCATCTTCTCCCCATCATCAACGCCTGCCCATTATCATCAATGCCTGCCATTATCATCATCTTCTCCCCATCATCATCAATGCCTCCCCATTATCAGCAATGCCTGCCCATCATCATCTCCTCCCCATCATCATCAATGCCTGCCATCATCATCTTCTCCCCATCATCAATGCCTGTCATTATCATCAATGCCTGCCCATTATCATCATCTTCTCCCCATCATCATCAATGCCTCCCCATTATCAGCAATGCCTACCCATCATCATCTTCTCCCCATCATCAATGCCTGCCCATTATCATCAATGCCTGCCCATTATCATCATCTTCTCCCCATCATCATCATCAATGCCTCCCCATTATCAGCAATGCCTGCCCATCATCACACACAGACAGCACCATAGCACACAAGCACTCTCTCACATACATACACACACACACACACAAGCACCGCACTACATACTGTGACAGTGTCACTGGTTTTATATGTGAGGGGAGGTATGTGTCACACAGGATGCTCTCCTGTGTGAACTAAAACCTACTTTATTTATCTGCCAGCATGTTATATGTTGGTAGGTTTACTCTGTTAAAGGAGGTGCGGTTTTATGGGAATGTCAAAGAGGGCGGGAGGCATTCCCCTACCTCCCCTCAGGGTGTGGCTGAGCAATGGGTAAAAGCTCAGTCCTGTTTTTTTTTCTCTGGAGTGTGGTCTGGAGAGGAAAGTCTCCAGACAGTATAGTGGAAGCTGCAGAGCTTTCCACAAGGACTTTAGCAGTGCAGTTTATGCTACCGAGAGCGGGTGGAACCCACTCATCTATGGACTGAGTTATTGTTTGTTTTTTTTATGTTTTTTCCCGTTTAACCCAGAAGGGTCACGTTTACTTTTCCTGCGAAACCTGCATGAGTTTATGGCTGATAATAAACCAGCAGAAGGAAAACCTGAGAGCGTGTGTCCTGAGTCTACCTCCTGGAGAGCCGAGCGAGTCGTCTTGCCACAGTTGGTGGAGAATGCGGGCAGGATTCCAGGAACACGTGTACCTGCTATAAAGACCGGTGGATGTCCTGGATGAAGGCTGCCAGCCAGACAGAGAAGTCCGGCAGCATGGAGGAGCTCGTTAAGCACCTGGTCCAGGCCCAGCAGAGCATGCAGCAGCAACACCTACAGAGCCAGCAGAGCATACAGCAGGCCCAGCAGAGCATACAGCAGCAGCACCAGGAGACGACCAAATTGTTGCTTCAGCAGATCCAGTTGCAGCAAAAGTCGCAGCAGCAGCACCAGCAGGAGGCGCAACAGCAGATACAGCTCTTGGCGGACGCCATCCAGAGCCGGGCGGCCACCCCAGCCCCAGGGCCGACTGATGATTCTCACGTCAGGAAGGCGGTAAGGCGGGCCATGCAGAAGATGACCCCTGGTGATGATGTAGAAGCATTTCTGACTGTTTTTGAGAGGGTGGCTGATCGGGAGAGACTTCCACCAGCACAGTGGGCAGAGGTTCTGGCGCCATATTTATCAGGTGAACCCCAAAAAGCGTATTTTGACTTGGCGCTGCAAGATGCTAAGGAGTATCCCAAACTAAAGACAGAGATCTTAGCACGTCTGGGAGTAAATATGGCAGTAAGAGCCCAGCGAGTTCATCACTGGGGTATGCTAGCAACAAACCCCCTCGTTCGTAGATGTTTGACCTACTGCATCTTGTTCAGAAGTGGCTACAACCGGACTCCTCCACTCCGGCCCAGATGGTTGAGCGGGTGGTGATTGACAGATTCATGCATTCCCTTCCCAAGTCAGTACAGACCTGGGTTGCCCAGGGTGATCCCCAGAACGCAGATGACTTTATCGGCCTGGTAGAGAGGTACCAGGTAGTTGAGAAATCTCTTGGGAAACCCGATGCAGTCATTCTCCCTACTGGGATACCCAAAAGGGGGTGGGTTCACCCTGGAAGGGGTCTAGAGCCACCACTGGGGGGCGTCCCACTCCTATTGAAAGTGCCTTTAGAACAGTTGGGAAAGATATAGTTTGCTGGCGATGTCACAACCCTGGACATGTAGCCGCGAGGTGTCAAATATCCCCTGAGCCCATGGACTGCAGTCTAGGCCGACGGGTCTCCTATTATGCCTATCCAGCCTGTAGCGTGGACTGTCGACCCGGCGAGGGACCGCAGGCGTGTGCAGTATCCATTAATGGAATAAAAGTGCTTGGGCTGTTGGACTCCGGGAGTCTGGTGACCTTGATCAGAGCATCCCTTCCCCACCAGTTGATCCCTTCCAAAACCCTGGGTGTTCGGTGCATCCATGGTGACGCCAAGGACTATCCCGTGGCCACAGTAACAGTGGGGACAGACTGTGGTGCCCAGTCCCATGAAGTCGGGGTGGTAAAGGACCTGATACATCCCGTCATATTGGGCCGTGATTTTTCCTTATTCTGGGACTTGTGGGGGAAGGGAACTGGACTAAGTAGCATGGGGAAAAGCGAGATCCTTGAAGAAGAACCCCCGACAGAGTCACAGAGAGAGGAGTTCCCACTGTGCGTCCTTGTCGGTGATGAGGGTGAGACGGTGACCGAGGAGGCCGACCTACCTGCGTTAGATATGTCCAGAGAGAACTTTGGGACTGCTCAAGTTCGAGACCTGACTTTAAAAGGGGTGTTCGACCAGGTTACTGTATGTAATGGGGTTGCCCAAGAGCCGGGGGCCGACACCAGATTTCCCCACTTTGCAGTACAGGGGGAGTTGCTATATCGGGTGGCCAAACTGAGGGGCGGTGAGTAGTGGAACAGCTGTTAGTGCCGGGGCCATACAGACAACGGGTGCTAGATATGGCCCATTCACATGTTCTGGGGGACACCTAGGGGTCGAGAAAACTCAGGAGAGGATACTGAGGAGGTTTTATTGGCCAGGGTGTTATCAAGAAATTCAAAACTTTTGTAGGTCCTGCCCCACCTGCCAAATAACCGCTCCCTCCTCCCACTTCCATAGCCCCTTAGTTCCACTACCTGTGATAGAGGTTCCCTTTGAGAGGATTGCCATGGACCTCGTGGGCCCCATAGTCAAATCAGCTCGGGGCCACCAATATATCCTGGTCGTCATGGACTATGCGACTCGGTATCCAGAAGCGGTTCCCCTAAGGAACATGTCCAGTAAAAGTATAGCCCGAGAGTTGGTCCATATTTTTGCTTGGACAGGTCTACCAAAAGAGATTCTAACAGACCAAGGAACCCCCTTCATGAGCAAGGTGATGAAGGAGCTTTGCAGAGTCCTTCAGATAACTCAGCTGCGGACCTCGGTTTATCATCCACAAACGGACGGCCTAGTGGAACGCTTCAACAAGACCTTAAAGGCGATGCTCAAGAAGGTCGTTGAAAAGGATGGGAGAGACTGGGACTACCTGCTCCCATTTCTGCTTTTCTCGGTCAGAGAAGTTCCTCAAGCCTCCACTGGCTTCTCTCCATTTGAGCTCCTATATGGGCGGCATCCAAGAGGTCTCCTAGACATCGCCAAGGAAACTTGGGAGGCTGAAGTCACGCCACACCGGAGCATCATCGAACATGTCGCCCAGTTACAGGAGAGAATGTCAAAGGTGATGCCCATCGTAAAGGAACATCTCCTCCAGGCGCAGGAAGCCCAGGCGAGGGTCTATAACCGGTCGGCAAGACTAAGACAGTTCCAGCCCGGAGACCGTGTTTTGGTGCTGATCCCTACCGTCAAGAGCAAGTTCCTTGCCAAATGGCAAGGTCCATACGAGGTGGTGGAGAAAGTCAGCGAGGTTAATTATAAAGTCCACCAGCCTGGCCGAAGGAAGGCACATCAAATATATCATGTAAACCTGCTCAAGCCTTGGCGGGACCGTGAACCTGTGGAAACTCCTTGCCTGGGAGCCGCACCAGAAGGCAAGGAACCTTGGGAGGAGGTCACTATTGCAGAGACTCTATCACCGGCCCAGAAGCAACAGTGTCGAGAATTACTACAGCAGAATAGGGAGCTGTTCTCAGAGTTGCCAGGGCATACACAAGTGGTAGAGCATGACGTGCTGACAGAACCGCATGTACGAGTGAATTTGAAGCCGTATCGGATTCCGGAAGCACGCCGGGAGGTGATCTCGGCTGAGGTGAAGAGGATGTTAGACCTCGGGGTAATAGAGGAGTCAAAGAGTGGGTGGTCGAGCCCAATCGTCCTCGTGCCGAAACCCAATGGAGAGTGGAGGTTTTGTAATGACTACCGTCGGCTAAATGAGGTATCCAAGTGTGACGCGTACCCGATGCCCCGCGTCGACGAACTCATCGAGAGGCTTGGACCGGCGAGGTACATCACCACTCTTGACCTGACGAAGGGCTACTGGCAGATCCCCATGTCCCAGATGGCTAAAGAGAAGACGGCTTGCTCAACACCTGATGGCTGTTTTCAATACAAGCGGATGCCGTTCGGACTACAGGGGGCCCCAGCCACTTTCCAGAGGGCTATGGATCGGATCCTAGCCCCACATAAGAAGTATGCCGCAGCCTACCTCGACGACATTGTGGTCTTTAGCCCAGACTGGGCTAGTCACCTACCCAAACTACAGGCCGTTTTGGACGCGCTAAGGAAAGCAGGATTTACCATAAATCCGAGAAAGTGTGCCATCGGAAAAGAGGAGGCCAAGTACCTGAGCTATGTTGTTGGGAGAGAGGCGAAATAAAGCCGCAAATCAAGAAAGTGGAGGCAATTCAAACCTGGCCGCAACCGCTCTCAAAGAAGCAGGTGAAAGCATTCCTGGGAATGGTGGGATACTACGGGCGGTTTATCCCGAATTTCACCACGATGGCCGCCCCACTAACAGATCTTCTAAAAGGCACCAAATCAACCATGGTGAAATGGACGGAAGAAACGGAGACCGCATTTCAAAAGCTGAAGCTAACACTGTGCAAGCAGCCTGTCCTGGTCGCGCCAGACTTTAAGAAAGAATTTGTGGTCCAGACTGACGCATCAGAGGTTGGTCTAGGGGCCGTACTCTCCCAAGAAATAAATGGGGAAGAACATCCCATTCTCTATCTAAGCCGAAAGCTGTCCTCCTGCGAGAAGAACTACGCCATAGTAGAAAAAGAGTGTTTAGCCCTAAAATGGGCCGTGGATACACTGAAATATTACCTACTAGGCCGGAAGTTTAAATTAGTATCAGACCATGCCCCGTTGAGATGGTTGAGGGAAAAGAGGGGAAATAATGCTAGGGTAACTAGATGGTTCCTACAGCTTCAAGATTTTAACTTTCACGTGGAGCATAGGCCAGGGAATTTACATGGGAATGCAGATGCCCTCTCTAGGATTCCCTGTCTGGTGTCAGAAGTTGCCCAAACCCCGGCTTTGGGCAGAGGGGGGGAATATGTGACAGTGTCACTGGTTTTATATGTGAGGGGAGGTATGTGTCACACAGGATGCTCTCCTGTGTGAACTAAAATCTACTTTATTTATCTGCCAGCATGTTATATGTTGGTAGGTTTACTCTGTTAAAGGAGGTGCGGTTTTATGAGAATGTCAAAGAGGGCGGGAGGCATTCCCCCTACCTCCCCTCAGGGTGTGGCTGAGCAATGGGTAAAAGCTCAGTCCTGTTTTTTTTTCTCTGGAGTGTGGTCTGGAGAGGAAAGTCTCCAGACAGTATAGTGGAAGCTGCAGAGCTTTCCACAAGGACTTTAGCAGTGCAGTTTATGCTACCGAGAGCGGGTGGAACCCACTCATCTATGGACTGAGTTATTGTTTTTTTTTTTATGTTTTTTCCCGTTTAACCCAGAAGGGTCACGTTTACTTTTCCTGCGAAACCTGCATGAGTTTATGGCTGATAATAAACCAGCAGAAGGAAAACCTGAGAACGTGTGTCCTGAGTCTACCTCCTGGAGAGCCGAGCGAGTCGTCTTGCCACAATACACACAGACACACACAGAGACACACACAAACACGTCTTACCTGTCCAGCGTCCGCGCTCTCTGCCACAGCCGGCCGCTGAATGATGACGTCATTCAGCGGCGCTGCTGTGAGAGGAAGCGCCGGCGCCCCCTGGAGCCCGGAGCTGCGGCAGCGGAGGCACGGGAGAGGTAAGTATTGTGCCAGCTGATGCTGGGGCCCTGAGCAAGCGGGGGGGGCCCAGTGGCGGCGCTGACACCGCTCTCCTCCGCTAACGGGCGCGGGGGTGCCAGACTGCGAGTGGGCCCCCCGCCTGCTCAGGGCCCCAGCACTTGCCCGGGTGTGCCGGGTGCTGACGCCGGCCCTGTCGACCACGTCAACTTCCAATTCCTGATCCACCTTCTGAGTTGCAATTTTAGGCTGACCTGATGGCAACTGTGCATCATGATTGTCCTCCGCTTGATCAGACATGAATTGACCTTCCCCAACGTGGGTTTCTCCTGGCCGTGGGTGCTCAAATGTTTGGAAATCACTGCACTCCACTTCCTCATGACCCTTTTTAATGGTGCACATTGAGAGGCCTGACAAACTACAAGAGAAAGTAAACAGTGCCTCAGAGTGACCAGCATTGGGGAAATATGTCTCTTGGGACTCTTGATGGTGGGAGTAAGGAGGACCAGGTTGATGATTCAGAGGCCCGGCCTCTTGGCTACTGAGACTGGACCATGTGGAAGACTTTGTGCTGCTGCTTGTCAACACACTGGAGCCTTTGTCTGCAATTGACTCTAGTTCAAAACCCTAACCATGGCATACAAAGCCATCCACAAACTGTTTCCTCCATAGATCTGTGACCTAGTTTTCCGGTACTTACTTGCACACAACCTTTGATCTCCTTCTCTACTCTCGTTATACCTTTTTCCCACAATCGCATACTAGATTTCTCCCGTGCATCCTCTCTACTCTGGAACTCTGTACCCAAACATATCATACTCTCGCCTTTCATGGAAACCTTCAAAAAGGAACCTGAAGAACCGCTACTTCCAACAAGTAGGGATGAGCGATATTGCCCGAAATCATATCGGAATTCTGATTTCCAATATTGGAAAAATATTGGATATCGGAATTTCCGATTTCCAATATCAATGCAAGTCAGTGGGAGAAAAAAATCGGAATTACAAAATGACCACTACAGTGCTATATAATGGATAAAATGGAGGGGAAACACCTCAGGATAATGGGGAAGGAGTATGCAGAGGCAGAGGAGCAAAAAAAATCGCTAGAAAAATGCACAGAGCGAAAACTGTAGCAGGAAAACTGGTCGCCATCTTCTTAACAGCGGTGTTTTTTCTTTGGGTTAGGATTGTAGGTAGGGTAGGGTTAGGTTTATGGTTATTTAGGGTAAAGGTTAGGGTTAGGAGCGAGCGTTGTCGAAACACGGTTTTGGACCGGGAGGTAATTGGCACTCCGAGAACCAGCTGGCAATGGCTGGTCTCGGTTTACCCTATAGGGGAGGCACCTGTGTCCGCACTTCACTGCCACGAACAGCCGGCGTGCTGGATCCCGCCCTGTGCTTTGCCTATGGGTGTTGGCATCTGTCGTCTTTTCCTGGTCTAATGGGCACAGCTGGCGGTACTGTTGCCCAGAAACACAGCATGCTGTGAAAGTGGCAGTCACGGAAATGGGCACTAGCTGGCGGTACTAGAGCCAATGGAAAACAGTATGAAAGAGTCAGTCACAGAACCAGGTGCTACCAAGTAGAGGCCAGAGCACGGGCATAACAGATTACGCTGTGTGCAACATAGGCACATGACAGAGCATGCATACTGCTACCAACCATGCATGTAACCTGTGTACTGTGGCCCAGGGCAGCAAAAGTCACCAGAAATCCAGGCCTGCTTCATTTTTAGGAATGTAAGCTGGTCCACATTTGCAGCTGATAGTCTGGTACGTTGGTCTGTTAGTACATTGCCAGCTGCACTAAAGACGGTTCAGAAATCACACTGGCATCTGGACAAGCCAGGACCTCCAAGGCATACTGGCTAAGCTCGGGCCATGTATCCAACTTGGAGACCCAAAACTTGAAGGGGGCAAATCCATCCTGAAGCCCACTGACAGGTATGAAGAGGTATTGTGCCACCATGTTACGGTAAGTTGCCTCTTAGTGCGTTCCACTGTCTGTGCTGATGGTGCCCGAACTGTTTGCGGGTTCAGAAACCGTTGGAACAGGTTGGGTATACTGAACCTGTCAGTAGCAGATGTTCTGCTTCTGCTACCGGCTTCTGAATGGATTCGCTGGGCCCATGACGCACTGAGGTGCCTGCTAGTGGACGCGCTTAACTGCTATGCAGTGGAAAAGAGTTAATGAGTGAATTAACCAGTGCTTCTTGCTACTCCTGCATTTTATGCGCCCGGTTCAATGGTGTAATTAGGCTTTCAAGGCTGTCCCGGTAACGTGGAGTTAGGAGGGTGGCCACCCAGTAGTCATTTGTGTGGAGAATACGAGCCACGCGTGGGTCTTTTCTCAGACACTGCAGCATGAAGTCATCATGTGCTGAAGGCTGCCAACTGGCCATGCATTGCTGTCACCAGCTGGAGGAATGTGCTCTGGCTGATCTGCATCACCCCATCCACGCTCTATCTGGTGACTACTTGTAGAGCACTGTGTACTTTCCTCCTCTAGCTCATCCTTATAGTCCTCCTCAACCTCCTCGCTTACTGTGTCCTGCCTGGACCTTGTGAGGCACCCACAGAGCTTTGTACCAACCGGGCCGATGAAGATTGCCTGATTGGTGCAAGTGTCTCATCATACTCCTCCTCTCCTGAGAAACCTCATACCTTAGTCCTTTAAGTGATGATTCTATAAGGCATATAAGGGGAATAGTCAGGCTGAGTAGGGCAGCATCCGCGCTCACCATCAGAGTGGAGTCCTCGAAGCACTTCAAAATGGTGCATATGTCCTTCATGGTTGCCCACTCTGTGGTTGTAAAGTGGGAGGGCTGAGATGTGTGTCGCCTACTTTGTGCCTGCTGCAGCTGCAACTCCATAATTGCAGGTTGCTGCTCACACAACCTCCGCAGCATATGCAAAGTCAAATTCCACCTAGTGTGAGGTCAAAAATGATGCGGTGCTTGGGCAGGCCCAATCTGCGCTGCATGGCTGAAAGGCGTGATGCAGCCATGCTTGAACACCGCAAATTAGAGCACTCGTATCTGACTTTGTGCAGCAGCTCCTCAAGGTCAGGATAGTTCCTAAGGAAACTTTGGACCACCAAATTTAGGACATGGGCAAGGCATGGAATGTGAGTCAGACCACCTAGGCCCAGAGCCGCGACTAGGTTTCGGCCGTTGTCACACACCATCATACCTGGCTGGAGGTTGAGCGGTGCAAGCCACATGTCGCTCTACTCTTTGAGCATGTTCCACAGCTCGGTTGGGGTGTGGCTAACATTACCCAGATAAACCAATTTCAACACGGCCTGTTGATGTTTGGCCGATACAGTGCTGAAATCGGTTGTTGTGGTACGTCTGGGTGCAGGCGAGTCTGACGAGGAGTTTGAGGAGGAGTCAATTTGTACGGAGGAGAGGCCTGCAATCCGTGGAGTTGGCAGGACCCGCATACTTGCACTGTCTACTTCAGTTCCAGGCTCAACTACATTTACCCAATGGGCGGTGATGGAAATGTAGCGTCCCTGGCCATGCAGACTGGTCCACGTGTCGGTGGTCAGGTGGACCTGGCTACTAGCTGCATTTTGTAGCGCATGCTTAATTTTACGCTCCACATGCTGTTGCAGGGCAGAGACGGCTTGCCTGCTGAAGTAGAAGTGGCTGGGAACGCTGCATTGTGGGATTGCAAACCCCAACATATCGATAAAGGCTGGCTTGCTCACCAGCCAGAATGGTAGCATTTCCACTGCAAGCAGTTTGGCAATGCGAGAATTCATGCCCTGTGCTCGTAGATGGTTTGCCGAGTACAGGCGCCTTTTCTCCCACACCTGTGTGACAGATGGCTGCACACTGGATTGGGAGTGTGAGGATGTCAGCGATTGGGATGATGATGCTGACAAAGTACAGACAGTGTGCCGCCATACAACACTGCCTGCAGATGCATCCTGGCATTCTGGCGAGGAAGCGGGAGCAGCTGTTTGCAAGCTGGAGGAAGAGGTGGCTGAAGAGATGGAAGGTGGGGGACCAGCTGCAGGTGGTAAATCATCTTGGGTGTGATGCTGCCACTCCACAGGGTGCCTCTTCCTGACATGCGTCAACATATTGGTGGTATTAAGGTAGCTGACGTTCTTCCCTCTCCACACAGTTTGTCGACAAAGCTTGCATCTGACTACTGCAACGTCATCTGCAACTTGGTCTAAAAAGGCCTATGCACCACAACTCTTAGGCGCACCACTTGTGCTCTTTAAAAGAGGGAGCAGACAACTAATTTTTCCCTCTTCCTCTCCCACATGAACGGCCACGGTGCTCCACACCTGCAAGATCTTCCTCTGAGCTATCCCTACTTGCTTGCTACCCCTCAGCATGCCATGATGGGTCAAGGACCTCGTCATCCAATACACTTTCATCAGCAGAAACTGGCAGCTGAGTTTCATCATCATCTGCTGACTGGGGTCTGGTCACTGTGGGCACCGGCCCACCCTCCACTTCTTCCTCAGACGCACACAGTGGTTGCACATCTGTGCACACTAACTCTTCTTCAGCTGCAGGAATGCTGTCTGGCTTGCACACAGATTCCAAGCCAACAGATTCTGAGAAAAAGATTAAGGTTGGCTCCTGGCCTTCTGAATGTCTGGGCAATTTAGTGGGCGATGAAGAAGCAGATGGATGCTGCTCTTCAGTGGCCTGACCCGATGTGGTGGAGAGGTCCTGGGAGGATGCTGTGCTCCTTGAGGTGGATGCCTCAGCTGCCATCCAACCAACAACGGTTTCTACTTGATCCTCTCTTATCAACCCATGGTCCTGTGCTCCTAACAAGCTGCGCATAAATGACTGCTGCCGGGTGAAAGTAGGTGCTGAGTGACTTTGGCATGCTGCTTGCTCTGGATGTGCACCATGTCTAGCTGCTGATGCACCTCTTCCGTGGCCACCACTGGGACGTCCCTTCATCTCTATTGATGGATTCAGAACAGCAATTTCACTATTAGATTTGAGATCTCTCCCTATCTCCAACAGCAACCTATCCCTATCTGCTTTCACAGTAGAGTGAGGCTAAAATGGCAGGCAAGCCTTTTATACTGCATGATCACACCATCCAGCCAGCCAATCGCAGCGCAGCCCCTAGCTAGCAAGTTTGGAGGCCTCCTACCAAGCTTAGGGGAGTTACACAATGTTGTCAGCAATTCACCTCCAGATTGGCTCCACAGAGCGCTCAGAGGCTGTAGGATTATGGGATTTCCGATTTCCGATGTGAAAAAAATATTGGAATCGGAAATCGGAATTCCGATATAGCAAATATCGGAAAGCTCATCCCTACCAACAAGCCTACAACCTAGAGTAACCATCTTTCCACTATACCACTGCACAAGCAGCTCTACCCTCACCTATTGTATCCTTACCCATCCCTTCACAGGCAGGGTTCTCTCTCCTCTTGTACCAATCGGTGACTTGTATTCTTTAAGATTAGTACATTTGTTTTTATCATGTAAAGCACCATGGAAAAATGGCACTACAATAAATAATAATACACACGTTGTTAGGGTCTGCGGAACGCACCAAATAAATATAAATAGTGGGTGCGTTCGCAGTCGGGGGCCCACCGTGCAGGCAGAGCCTGCTGCTAGCAAGATGGCGGTAAAGGTGAACTCTGTTACTTCACAGAGTCGCAGACATAGATGCTGTGGCACTATATGGCTGTATAAGCGAATTCTGTTACACCACAGAGTCGCTGCGGTAAAGCCGCGGAGATAGCGACTGTGTCCTATTAACACCACAGGGCTACACAGATAACTGCTGTGCGGATAGCAGTCAATGGTCATGCAGTCAGCAACACAAAACAAACAACTCCTCACCAGAGAAGTCGGTATTCTAGGGCTTATTTCAGCCAAACCCTGAACACGTGCATACAAATCTCCTCTCCGGAGGTGCCGGTATTCTAGGGGCTTATTTCAGCCGAGCTCTAACCACATGCGTGCATGATCACACTGGCGCAAAGCACATAATGCAATTGATACTAGCGCATGACCGCAAGGCCATGCAACCCTTTAATAGTAGCAACTACAGGACCTGCCAGAAAAGGACCAATGAGAAACTGTTCCAGAACACATATAGTTTCAGGACCTTCCTGGCGGACCAATAGGAGCTGCTTCAGTACCTGAGCATGTGACCCCTGATCTCCAATGAGAGATCTTTCCCTGGGCATGCTCAGAAGGGGAAATGCAGGACTTAGTCCTAAAGATGTCTTCTCGCCGCTGACCAGTACTGGCTACAATAGCAGAACCTGGAAAGGCAGCAGCAAGTCTCTGCACAGTTATTTGACTGGGCGAGAAGCTGCGACCGACGTCTTTGCTGAGCAGGCTCCACAGCGGTCGGAGATGGATGGGGGACCACAGCGGAACTGGTTCGAGACTTCCCTTGTGCAGCAGCGGGAACTTGAACCCTAACACACGTGGTCAAAATTGTTGGTATCCGTTGTTTAATGACAGAAAAACACACAATCGTTACAGAAATAACTTGAATCTGACAAAAGTAATAATAAATACAAACTCTATGAAAATGAACAAATGAAAGTCAGACATTGCTATTCAACCATGCTTCCACAGAATTTTTTAAAAAATAACACTCATGAAGTAGGCCTGGACAGACATGATGGTACCCTTAACTTAATATTTTGTTGCACAACCTTTTGAGGCAATCACTGCACTCAAATGATTCCTGTAACTGTCAATGAGACTTCAGCACCTCTCGACAGATATTTAGGCCCACTCCTCAAGAGCCTACTTCTCCAGTTGTCTAGTGTTTGAAGGTTACCTTTTCCAGACAGCATGTTTCAGCTCTTTCCAAAGATGCTCAAAAGGATTTAGATCAGGGCTCATAGAAGGCCGCTTCAGAATAGTTAAATGTTTTCCTCTTAGCCATTGTTGGGTACTTTTAACTGTGTGGTTTGGTCATTATCCTGTTGCAAGACCCATAACCTGCAACTAAGACCAAGCTTTCTGACACTCGGCAGCACCTTTCTTTGTGGAATCCCTTGATAGTCTTGAAATTTCATTGTACCCTGCACAGATCCAAGACACCCTGTGCCAGATGCAGCAAAGCAGCCCCAGACCATAACAGAGCCTCCACTGTTGTGAACGTATTGGAGACGACTTCGGAGATGAGGCTCCCTCTGGTGGTTGCTGAGGGTATTGAACCTATGTTGAACACCAAGAGTCCTACACCTGCAGTTGATGAGTGGTTGTCAGGTGATACTGACTGGCCTGATATAAGTGAGCTGACCTCCCATGATCTTCGTCGGTGATCAATTGTTCTTCCTGGTCTGGTTGGAATTCAGCTTGCTTTTCTGCTGTCTCCTGCTTGCATTCAGATAAGTCTCTCTCAGTTTTTTTTGCTGTGGTTTGAATTCCTTGCTTTTTGCTGCATTGCTTTTTGTCTTCATCCGGGTCCTCTTTGGAGGGCTTTGGCTGGTCTCCGTTCGTTTTTGTATTTGTTCATTTGCTCAGTTCTTGTGATATTTTACTGCTGGGTTTCTTCGTGTCCACACCAGAGATCTGACATAGGTGGTCGAGACCGTGTGGTCTCAGTATTTTTGGATTCAGAAGTGTTGGAGTTTTTCCTATGGTTTTTTGGGTTGCAGACAGTATTCTCTCCTTTGCTGTCCTACCTAGACTGTTTTGGGCCCCAGCGTTTGCTCAATCTATTTTCTGTCTGTGTTCGTGTTTTCATCTTGTCTAACCGCCATTATATGTCTGGGGGCTTCCTATTCTTTTGGGGTCTACTCCAGGGCAGTTAGCTTTCCTCTTTTCATCATCAGGGATAGCTATCTCTCCGGCTGTGACGAGGCGTCTAGTGCACCATAGGAACGTCCCACGGCTACTTCTAGTTGTGCGGTTATTTTAGGGGTCTGCAACCTATTAGTTTCCAACCTTTCTGGTGTTAGGCTGCCTATGCGGTTTTTTGCTCCTGCCTCCTCAGCTACCTAAACATAACACTCCTCCATGTTTCACAGTAGAGACAGTGTTCTTTTCTTGATATGCTTAATTTTTCCATCTGTGAACATAGAGCTGATGTGCCTTTCCGAACAGTTCAATTTTTGTCTCATCTGTCCATATGACATTCTCCCAGAAGCTTTGTGGCTTGTCAACATGTAGTTTGTAGTGTTGAGCGATATTGCTCGATATCTAAAAATATCGTATCGAAATTGTATCGCCGATAGCACTAAATATCGTCGATATCCGATTTCGATACCGGAAGTCCCATGTAAGTCTATGGGAACAAAATATCGAAATTAAAAAAAAACATTCTTGCCTTGTTGGTTAATTGTACATGAAGGAAAACAACAAAGACTAATGTAGAATGTATTGGGGGGGGTTGAGGAGACAATAAAGGCATACATGTTTAACCCAATGCATTGGAATAGCATTCATATATTTTTTTTGGAAATACGTTTGGATTGACTAACAAATTGACAATGTTGTTAACCTTTTTTCTATTTTGGCAAATATGTATGTTTAACAACTTCCATGCTCTTCACCTTTTTAACTTTTGCCAGTGCCACACTTTCTCCTTCATAATCTTCAGCAGCAGCATCATCTTTCTCATCAAATTATTCTTCATCTTCACCTTCTTAATTTTCTTCTTAAACTTCTTGCTATTCATGTTTTTGTTTACATTACTCATATTGTTATTATTAAACTAATTAATCTTCTTCATATTCAAATTCTTCATCTTCTTCCTCTTCATCTTCTTCATCATATTCTTATTTGTGACAGAGATTCCTGTACTTGTAATCTGTAAAAGTATGAATTGTTCATCCTTCCGTTCTTGCTGTCACAAAAGATTTAAATTACAACAGTATTTGACTTTATCCGTGTTCAGTTTAGCCTGCAGCAGCAGCAGGCATTTTCCAGGGGCACCACGAGGAGGAACGGACTCACCCCCATACACTGCTTAGTCTTCTTCTGCTTAGAATTTAGAGCATATATTTTGCTCTTCATTTTGGTCTTATACTTCATGTTCTTCTGCTTTTTGATCTTCTGCTTATTGTTCTTCTGTCTCTTGTTCTGTATCTTGTAGTTTGTCTTAACCTTCTTTGTCCTGTTGGTGATCTTCTTCTTGGTAATCTTTTATTTTTTCTTTGTGATGGTGTTCAGGCTGGTTGGCTTCATGCTCGTCGTCCTTGTTGTCGTCATCTTCTTCAGGGTGGTCTTTAATGTCGTCTAATTTCCGAGAAACAGCTGACGTTACTGGAACCCTGACGGGTATCAGATGGAGCAAGAGACAATGGAAGTTACAAGGACCAGCTGACTGTGCTGGACCCCGGACGGGTAGCAGAAGGAAAAGAGGCAATGTCACAACCGAGTACCAGCTGACGTTACTGTGACACGGTTACTAAGCAGGAGGTACCTGTGCTCCAAAGCACTACCAAGGACCAGCAGACGTTGCTGGAACTCGGATACGGAGATGGAGGCACCTAGGCCAAAGGCACTGGGGAGAACCACTTGACGGTACTGGACCCCGGACGGGTAGCAGAAGGAAAAGAGGCAATGTCACAACCGAGTACCAGCTGACGTTACTGTGACACGGTTACTAAGCAGGAGGTACCTGTGCTCCAAAGCACTACCAAGGACCAGCAAACGTTGCTGGAACTCGGATACGGAGATGGAGGCACCTAGGCCAAAGGCACTGGGGAGAACCACTTGACGGTACTGGACCCCGGACGGGTAGAAGAACGCACCCATGAAAATGTAAGTTGACAGGACGCAAGCCGTCCGCAGTTACAGAATCACACAGTCCTACAGTGGGTGCTTATCCTATTGTCACAATGGAAACCGCCTTTATTTACATATCCCACAGCACACATAGGAATCACCTAAACTGCAGGCACCATAGAGTCGGCTAACCCGAATGCAACACGACAGCACAACTTATTGGAGGATAATTGACGTTCACACTGCCAGGAAACAGCTGTCTGCTGTAACCAGGCTGGCCAGGAGTCAGTACCCCTGCCAATTACTTACGAGCAACAAATGGCGGTGTTGTAGCCCAGGGAGTAGAGTTCAGGTGGTAGAAAGATGAACATAACCGGAGACATGGAAAACGTTGCCAAACAGTTATTTAATCTGAAAACGGACAGGCAAATTCAGGTGGATCCATGCCTTGTTCATTTTCAGAAAAGTAAGCCGGTCTACATTCTCTGAGGATAGTCGCATGCGACGGTCTGTTACTACACCACCTGCAGCACTAAAGACACGCTCAGATAATACACTGGCAGCAGGGCAAGCCAGCACCTCCAATGCATACTGGCTAAGCTCTGGCCATGTATCCAACTTAGAGACCCAAAATTTGAAAGGGGAAGAGGCATCTGGGAGTACACTTAGAGGGAAAGCCAAGTAGTCTGTCACCATCTTACGGAAACGTTTCTTCCTGGTGACTGGAGCCGTCTCGGATGGTGTAGACCTTGCTGGCGCTGTCACAAAACTTTGCCACATTTATAACATACAGTTCTTGCCCTGTGCAGAGGCGCTGCTTCTGCTCCCTCTTGTTGTAGAGGTGTCTACACTGCCTCGACGCACAGAGCTGCTTTGTAAAGCAGTAAGCAGCAGCATCTCTCTCGGCTGGAATGTACAACAGTATGGATTGCACCAGTGTGTCTTGGTACTCCTGCATTTTACGGTCCCGGTTCACCGGTGTGATGAGGGTTTGTAAGTTGTCCCGGTAGCGAGGGTCTATGAGGGTGTACACCCAATAATCTGACGTGCTGAGAATGTGGGCGATGCGGCGGTCGTTTCTTAGGCACTGAAGCATGAAATAAACCATGTGCTGCAGACTCCCAACTGGCCAACAAAGGCTGTCCTCTGGAAGAGGCGTCATCTCTGTCTCCTCTGCATCACCCCACCCTCGCTCTACATACTGACTACAGCGTTGTGTACCTTCCTCTGTAGGGATTTCTTCCTCCTCCATTGACTCCTCCTCCTCCTCATCCTCCTCACAAAGTGAGCCCTGCCCAGCCCTTTGTGAGGAACCACGTTGCGCTGACTGTCCTGAAGGTAATTGAATTTGTGACTCCTCATCCTCCACCTGTTTCAAAACCTCTTCCTTTAGTGCTTTCAGTGATTTCTGAAGCAGGCAGATAAGGGGGACAGTCATGCTGACTAGTGCATCATCTGCACTCGCCATCCGCGTTGAGACATCAAACGCATGCAAAACGTCGCAGATGTCCTTCATAGAGGCCCACTCAGTAGTGGTGAAGTGTGAACGGCGCAAATTGCGAGTTGATTGCGCCTGTTGCAGCTGATACTCCATTACTGCTGGCTGCTGCTCACACAACCGCTCCAACATATGTAACGTGGAATTCCACCTGGTGGGTACGTCACATATGATGCGATGTTCAGGAAGGCAAAATCTGACTTGCAGAGCTGCAATGCGCGATCTGGCCATGCTGGAACGTCGCAAGTGAGCGCACTCTAGGCGGACCTTGTGCAGCAGTGCATCAAGATCCGGATAGTCCCTCAAAAAACTCTGCACGACCAAGTTGAGCACATGTGCCAGACATGGTATGTGAGTGAGGTTGCCAAGGCCCAGAGCTGCCACCAGATTTCGGCCATTGTCACACACTACCAAGCCTGGCTGCAGATTAGCTGACAAAAACCACACGTCGCTCTCCTGCTTGATGGCATCCCAGAGCTCCTGCGCTGTGTGGCTTCGATTCCCCATGGGAATTAATTTCAGGACGGCCTGTTGACGTTTGGCCACGGCTGTGCTCATATCGGTCGCAACAGGTAAGCGTTCACGGGTCCATGTGGAGGTATACCGTGACGGCTCGTGCAGCGATGATTCTGAGGAACTGGAGTAGGAGGAGGAATCAATGTGCACAGACTGGATTCCTGCAATCCTTGGAGTTGGCAGAACACGTACAGCGCCACTGGCAAGATCTGTACCCGGCTCCACAACATTGACCCAATGGGCAGTGAGGGAAAGGTATCGTCCCTGGCTATGGGTACTGGTCCACGCATCGGTGGTCAGGTGGACCCTGCTACTGATGGCGTTTAGTAGCGCATGTTTAATGTTTCCCTCGACATGTTTTTGCAGAGCAGGGACAGCTTGCCTGCTGAAATAAAATCGGCTTGGCACATTATAATGTGGGACTGCCAATGCCATAAAGTTCCTGAAACTGTCAGTCTCCACCAGCCTGAATGACAGCATTTCAAGGGACAGGAGTTTTGCAAGGCCAGCATTCAGAGCCTGTGCTCGTGGATTGTTTGCCGAGTATGGCCGTCTTTTATCCCATGCCTGTGTTACCGATGGCTGTTTTTTGTACTGGGAGTGTGACGATGACTGTGAACTTGCTGCAGTGGGTGGAATAACAGTTTGTCTATGGACAACAGTGACCGAGGTTCTTCCATGGAGATCCTGTGAGGAAGCCAAAACAGGTGTGTGAGAGCTGGAGGTAGAGGCTCGAACATGATGTAAAGATGTAGGTGCTGCTGTAGGTTGGCCTACATCTCCAGTGTGTCTTTGGAACTCAGCTACGTGCTTTGTCCGTACATGTGTCCACATATTTGTGGTATTCAGGTTCCTGATATTTTTACCTCTTTTAACTTTTTGCTTACACAGCTTGCATTGAACATAGCAAATATTATCTACAAGTCTGTCAAAAAAGGACCACGCAGTGCAAGTCATGGGAGCGCCAATTTTGACATTTCTAAGAGAACTGCTCCCAACAGGTGCCAAACTGGAGGCTACAGGCAAGCGAGTCTGCAGCCTACCTCTCCCTCCTCTTTGTACCGTTGGGACAATCTCTTCCTCAGAGCTGCTCCCACCACCTTGCTGTTGCTCACGCCATGTTGGGTCTCGGACTTCATCATCTCCACTACCCTCTTCCAACACCTGCTGCTGTTGGATGGTCTGGGCAGCACCATGCTCCACAAAACCTGGCACCTGAGTCTCATCATCATCATAAGATGCGTTCTGCGGTGTGCTGTCCATCGGCACTGGCTCATCCGCCTCTTCAGATTGAGAGAGACACAGCTGTTGCGCATCACTGCATACTCCCTCTTCTTCAAATTGCTGAATGCTGCTTGCCTGTGCCCGTGTTTGCGAGCCAACAGATTCTGAGAACAGAAGCAGAGACTCAGCTGGCTCCTGTACAGAACTCTCTGACTGCCTTGGCAATTTGACAGGCGGTGAACAGACAGATGGTTGCTCAACAGTGTTGTGTTCCTGAGAGGAGGTGGAAGGAATTGAAGTCGATGCATTGGCTGCCATCCAACCAACAACGGCTTCAATTTGTTCTTCCCGCAGCAGGGGGGCACGCCGAGCTCCTACCAAAGTGCGCATAAAGGAACGCTCAAGGGGATAAATGGTGGATGCTGTGTCACTGAGGGCGGCAGCAGACACAGAATCCCCACGTCCTCTCCCTGCTGAAACTCCACGGCCACGACCACGTGCCTTACTCACTGACTTCTTCATCTTGGTAGATTGATAAAGAAAGTCAGAAAAGTTATAACTTAAGGCCTAAGTGTGGTTATTACGCAGAGACTGAAGTGAACACTGAAACACAACTGTTCACAAATCACAATCTGTGAAAGGCTACTCCTTTGTCTACTTCTATAGTGTTTGCAACCAATGTATTGGATACGGATGGAAGCGCGTCACACTAATAGTTAAATTGCATGGAGCAGCAAGAATTACACTGAAGGAAAAAAAAAAGAGTCTGTGAGTGACAGGTGCAGATGCCTACAGACAGCGTTGCATGCAGAGCAAACTGCAGCGTCACCTGCACTCACACACACCTTGCAGAGCTGTTAAAACACTGCAGGCAAAAGGAAGCTTTACACAGCGGTTGGTGCTAGCCTGCCTACAGCACAGTACACTAAATCGCAATCTCTAACTGTCCCTCAGAGTCAGCACAGCAGCGTTCTGTCCCTTACTGAATTCACAGCACAGTGACGCTAAAATGGCGGCGGCGCCTTTTATACACTGAAGAAAAAAAAAAAAGAGTCTGTGAGTGACACGTGCAGATGCCTACAGACAGCATTGCATGCAGAGCAAACTGCAGTGTCACCTGCACTCACACACACCTTGCAGAGCTGTTAAAACAACACTGCAGGCAAAAGGAAGCTTTACACAGCGGTTGGTGCTAGCCTGCCTACAGCACAGTACACTAAATCGCAATCTCTAACTGTCCCTCAGAGTCAGCACAGCAGCGTTCTGTCCCTTACTGAATTCACAGCACAGTGACGCTAAAATGGTGGCGGCGCCTTTTATAGTGCATTCTGACATCATTTCAGCATCCAATCACAGCCATACCATTAGTTAACATGACCGCAGCAGTACAGGATGTGCCCACACTTCTTAGGATTCCTTATTGGCTGAATAAAATCACATTGCCTCGCAAATAATTATGGGAACTTCCGATTCCGGTATTCGATAAGACGAAAATATCGTAACGAATTATCGAAAGGCCGATAGAGCTAATATCGGCCGATAGCCGATATTTGCATTATCGTATCGCTCAACACTAGTAGTTTGGCAAATTCTAGTGTGGCTTTTTTATGATTTTTATTCAACAATGGTGTCCTTCTTGGTCGTCTCCCATGAAGTCCACTTTGGCTCATACAAAGACGGATGGTGCATCTGACACTGATGTTCCCTGAGCTTGACGTTCACCTTTAATCTGTTTAGAAGTTTTTCTGGCCTCTTTTGTTACCATTCATATTTTCCGTCTCTTTGATTTGTCATCAATTTTCCTCCTGCGGCTATATCCAGCGAGGTTGGCTACAGTCCCATGAAGCTTAAATTAATATCTGCAACAGTAGTCATAGGAACATCAAGCTGCCTGGAGATGGTCTTATAACTTTTAACTTTAACATGTTTGTCTATAATTTCTTTCTAATCTTCTGAGACAACTCTCCTGTTCTTCCTCTGGTCCATGTTGGGTGTGATGCACACCATGTCACCAAACAGCACAGTGAGTATCTGTAAGGCTGAAGTCACACTGGCGACTAAATCGGACGACTGCAATGCGATGAAATATCGCATTGCAGTCGGACCTATGTTAATCTATGGAGCAGCTCCCAGTATCAGATTTTTTGTGGTCCGTTTTAAACGTCCGAGTGCAATCGCAGCATGCTGCGATTGTCACCGATTGTGGGTCGACTGTCGCCAATGCAAGTCTATGGGAGCGATTAAAAGTGGGATTACAAACGGACCGCACGTGTGAGTTGCGATTAAATCGCACAACTTTTCCAGGTGACAGGAAACTGCCTTTGAATTTCTCAGGAAGCCTTTACATGCTAATTAGCTAAGCACATCTTAAAAAAAAACAGGAAGAACGCCTACACGGAGTCCAGAAACATGGCATCTAGCCACATCAATGTGGAACTCCTCATTGTATTGGTGCAGGAGAGGCCAGAATTGTGGGACCAGCACGATTCCAACTACAGCAATCGGACACGCAAAGAGGCGGCATGGAAAACTATATGTGTGCACATTTTTCCGGACTATAATGAGAGATCCAGGGAGGACCAAGAGCGACTTAGTAAGTACCACATGTAACGGTTTTCTAAATTTTTTAAACATTCTTTTTTGCAAATAATAATCTAGCCTTATGTGTTTAAATGCTATTTAAAACGCTGTATTATGGACCTATTACTATTTAGAAGTACGCATTGCTGTGTGTGTAGTCCAAAAATATACATGTATACTTAAATATCATCGATGCTTCGGCATCTATTGACTACCACATTTAGTATTTTTCTTCACCTCAGATTTAGTGTTTTTGTGATAAAATTGTAACTGATTGAGGCGTTTGTTAAAGGGCCAAGCATTTTTTTAAATGTATGTTACTGCTTAGAACATCTATACTTCTGGTTGTATGTTGATGTCTTTTAATATTGTAAATCACATCACACATGACCAGTATTTAAATGTTCAGTGTTGCATATTGTAGTTTGTGCCTTATTAAATTGATATCAGTAATAAAAAACCGTTACGCTCTTCTTAAATTTGTAGTGAATGATGTGACAAGGCGGTGGCGTAGTTGTCGGGACTGCTACCGGAGGGAGAGGCAGATTAGAGATCGGAGTGGGCTTCAGCATCTAAGAAGAGGAAGTACCTCTATTTTGATAGATTAAACTTCCTTGAGCCAGTGTTGGATCTGCGACCGTAAGTTCATGTGTGTTGAACGACTTAAATGTTTATAAATTGTTATTTTTTAAATTATAATTTTTTTATTTTGTTTTTCATTCCTAGAACTGAGTCAAACCTAACTGAGAGGGAGACGGGGTCTGACTCAGAAGTGGTTATCGACCCAGTTGGTGATGGAGAACAGGAGGCAGGCCCTTCCTCAGCAGCATGTGGGTCCACCCAACCAGCAACAACAAGACCTGCAGGAGCTGAGGATTCCCAGACACTGCATGTGGAAACTGAGGATCTACCTCAGAGCAGCAGCCCTAATAGGGCTCAAGATCTATCTCCTCCTCCTTCCCAACTCACAAGGCGAGGTAGGCGGCGACGAGAAGGAGTGGGTTCTGTCTCAAGGAGGCAGGTGGACCGAGGAGTTCTGGACTATTTGTCCAGTGTAGGTAAAGATGATGGTGAGGAGGCATTTTGCCGCAGTCTGGCCCCTTATCTCCGGGCTACTCAAATACAGCACAGACTGAGGATCAGAAGTGGACTGCAGATTGTGTTGGAAGCTGGATCAGGCCCTAATGATCCCACCAACCTACTAGATTATCTTCATAGATGGGTGGTTGGTCCAGAAAATTTAGGGAGGTTGGTAGCACAAAATCCAGCACAATCTGCTTCTGCCTCTGATCCTCCTCCTCCTCCTCATCATCCTCCTCCACCTCCTCCACCTACTCCTTCTTTGCAACAAAACCCAACTCCTCCTCCTCCTCCTCCTACTGCAGCTCATTCTTTGTATGGAGCTTCCCAGCTTCAAACCATGGGACAGAGTGGCCATGCACAATATGCCCACTCTAACATACCCAATGTTGTTGGCTGGCCACAACATGGATATGGTAGACATGGGCATATTGGGGGTCACTCTGCTACTGCTCAGTCATATCTATATGACTATGAGCATCAATTCCCTATGTACCCCTACCCACAAGTCCTTCATGATGCAGCAAGTAACCCAGCTGCTACTGTAGGATCTGCACCTGGTCTTTCTCAAACACAGGTTGCAGATTGTGTGAGGCAGAATCCACAACCTGCCCCTCCATCCTCACCAACACCACCACCAAGCTACCAGCAATTGTAGCTGTACATTTTTTTACTTTTTTCATAAGTGATATATTTTTTTATTTTATGAATAATAATTATGTTATACATATATTTTGCTTAGTTTTTGACATGTTGGTCTGGTTAACCAAAAAAATATCAGCCTTTAAAAGGCTTCAACACAAAACACTAATGATTAAAATTAGTGAAGTTACATTGGTTGTCTGTGTTTCTTCTTCTATGTTATGTAGTGTATTAAGTATGGTAAAGTAGTAGACAAAAAAAGAGAGTGTACCATGAATTTATTCATCAAAAGTTACTTTATGTTATGATATCACATAAAACACACTACATACCTATGGCCTCATCTTGCCAAGGAATAGAACCACGAGGGGAAACAAAATAATTTGTCAATATTTCACGCACTTTCAGACCAGAAGGGGGACGACGAGGATGGATGACTGGTCTCATAGGCCTCATCATATTATAAGACTGAAGGTCAGCCATATCAGATGATGAGCATTCATGTATTCTTGTAAAATTATGTAGTACCACACATGCTTGCACTACAAGATTTACATTTGATGCACTTAGCTGAATGGCTGATTGTAGGACTCGCCATTTGGCTGTAAGAATACCAAATGTGCACTCCACCAGGCGTCGTGCACGAGAAAGGCGATAATTAAAGATGCTTCTCTGATGGTTGAGATTGCGCCGAGGATATGGCCTCATAACATTACAACTTAATTGGAAGGCCTCATCCGCTACTATAACATATGGCACTGCATCCATATTGGAGTGTGGAAGTTGACATGGTGGTGGTAAGTCCAATTGGTTATTGCGTAGCCGCCGACCCATAATGGAAGAATTGAAGACTCTGGAGTCTCCAGTCCTTCCATAGGCCCCAATGTCTACAATTATGAAGCGGTAGTTACTGTCGACCAAGCCCAACAAAACTATAGAAAAATATTGCTTATAATTGTAGAATTGTGTCCCTGAGTTCGGCGGCTTACGCACACGTATGTGCTTCCCGTCCAGGGCTCCAATACAGTGTGGAAAATTACTGCTTTCTTGAAATCCACGTGCAATCCTCAACCAATCTTCCATTTTGGGCTGTGGCATCACTTCTTTATTTAGTCTTGACCAAATTTGTCCACAAGTAGAGCTGACTATTCCGGAAATGGTGGATTTTCCTAGTAAAAACTCTAAATGCAGAGCAGCGTATGAGAGCCCAGTGGAAAGGAACCTGCAATACACAAACAACAACAAACATGTACACATCAGACAAACAAAATATATGAAAAATCCATTAAGACAATTGAAACACTGGAAATTTGTATACTCACCCATTCTATTAATTTTATGACTTACAAACCATTATGACTGCTACACACAAGCATATAGGTAAAATAAGACAATTTCATAATGCCATAATGTTGAGTATGTTAAGATGAAGAAAGTAAGAAGAATGTAAAAGATGGTAAATTATGCAAAACATCATCAACATATCGTTGACACACATACCTTAATGTTAGAAGAAGCCTTTCCTCAGCAGAAATTGAAGGACGCATCCTGGTGTTGTGAAAGGTGATTCCTGGCCGCAATATGTCCAGCAAAATATCAAAGGTGGCAACACTCATGCGACAATAGTCAAAAAACTTGTCAGGATTCCTACGCAGTGTTGAATACAGGCGCTCAAAATGTCCTTTGCTGATCCTTCGCTTCACAAGGGGATGCACCCACATTCTTCTGCGGATTCTGTGAGAAACAACTACAGGATATGGCTCCCCAAAAAGTTCTGGATATCAGCCAATAGTACAGCACACGCTCAGTTGTATTAAAAGTAAGTCTGTGACTCATAATTTTAAGTTTGCTGCAACACAACAGGAACCACTAAGAAGCAAAACACTGAACGGCAAGGGTGGGAGGGTAAGAACAGTCAAACCCCGCTTAATATGGGTCTGGCTCATTATTCAAATGATTTGCAGGCCTCAAAACGTTAAATGTCCATTTTGCTATGATGCCACTAAAAATCGGTAGTCGGTGGGTAATCGGATGTGAAACGTAAGCGTACATGCTACTAAAAACGCATCAACTACAAAAAATCGGATGCTAGTCGCATCAATGTTCATGAAATTTTAATCCGATTATCGACCGACTAAAACGGTCAGCTTTTTTAGTCGCTGTGTGTGATTCCAGCCTAACCCTCTATACAGGCCCACTCTCTGATTCCAAGATTGTAGACACCTGCAATGCTAATTAGTGGACACACTTTGTTTTAACATGTTACTTTTGAAACATTATTTCTGTCCATGCCTATTTCATGAGTTTTATTATTTTTAATTCTGTAGAAGCATGGTTGAAAAGCAATGTCCGACTTTCATTTGCTCATTTTCATAGATTTTTGATTTATTATTACTTTTGTCAGATACAAGTTATTTCTGTGACCATTGTGTGTTTTTCTGTCATTAAACGAGGGGTACCAACAATTTTGACCACGTGTGTAACTAGCTGAAGAGGCCGGCATTGCACAGGCATAGTAACTAACTGTGGTTAGTTATAACAAATTATAATGA